>JADDOH010000249.1:0-258151 GCA_016648135.1 Agrypnia vestita | reverse complement strand
AGAGCAGGTTTTTCCGAAACCTTCTGGACTCACCGACACAGTCGACGCGCCTATTTCGAAATAATCTGAAGCATTTGCGGTCTTCCCATAAGAAAACAATGTGCTAAAAAGCACATTTTCGTCACCCACTCCCGCCCACGCACAGCCACCCTCACCAAACTCGGATATTTTGGATGTGACACCAAGGGCTATTCAGCACCATAACCACCGGTGGGTGGTTGTGGATGCTTGTGGAGAAAATTTGGCGGGGGTTAGGGACAAGCAATGGGTTTCTTATATATCTATATATAGAATCATATATAACGATATATAGATATATATATATATTATTATATAGATATTAATTAATTCCCAATTTAATTCTACCTTCCCATTTTGATACGCCTAGCGACATCTGTCGTCCTTATGGGCTCAACCGCATATAATTAATTATTCCTACTGCCCCGCCATCACTTCTAAATTGTCTTCGAGTAAAGAAGCTACTTATTATAATTACCGCAACTATTGTTATCTACGCGTGAAGAAACCGCATATTATAACTACCGCATCTGTTGTTAAACCGTGGATTGTGTCCTATCTTTAATTAATTGGCGATTCGAGTGGACTTTGTGTCTGCAGCTGGAACAGATCATTGAAGAGAGAAAGCATCCTTGCAACTCACCAGCATCCAGCATCTCAAGGTAGGATTCTTCGTCTTATTTGTGGTCTACATTCATGCTGCGATCGTCGTTTCTGTTCTTTCCTCTCCTCTGACAGCCAACTCCAACATCTCGTCAATTTTTGAATTCCCGGTAATGAACGATTTTCGCACTTGAACAAATCTCAATGTATCTATATATAATTATAAAAACCGCATTTTATTATTACAAACCGCTACACCAATTACATCTTCATCGTAGTGCACAAATTATTGATTATCGGTCATCAGCGTGTTCGCAGACCACTGCCTGAATCGCTAATTTTGGTACAATGCGAATATTAACATCCGAAATAATAGATAGCAGAGTGTTGGAATTGATTTGGAAGGGCTATTAACAGAACGAAAGAGGTCGGGAAAATAAATTTTTCAGAATTTGTAAAGATGTGGCGAGCAATTTGACAGACGTTTCTAGAAAAATAAACATGAAGCAACATTGCACTTGCAGTCGCCATAATCCGAATATATACAACATTAAAAAATATTTAAATATTGAATATTAAATCGGTAATAAGCTAACACGCATCCAAAGCAAATCTTACTCATTGTATCAGATTTGACAAAACAAAAATCCTGCAGGGTGTCTAGTAGCAAAAACTTTCCTGCCTTGATAATGACTCAAAAATGTTGAAGGAACCACGGCCTAATATCAATAGTTATGGAAATATGGAATATCAATGATTGCATTTTCTTTAAATATTTCTGGCTTATTTTTTGCAAAAATTCATTCGCTTTAATACAATTCATATATTTTTTTTATTGTTCACAAAAAATATTTACGAGAAGATATCCTGACGATTTCTCACTTAGGCTGGGCCTGTTCTAGAGAAACCGCCTCACATTTTAATGTATTTTCTGTGTTTTAAGGTAAAATACTATAAAAAGTAAAAAATCAAGAGCAAAAGAAATAAACATCATAAAATATATCAATATAAAAAACGTTAGTAATATCAACAGTATTAAAAAGACAGTATCGAAAAAAAACTTAAGTTATACAAGCAGTACAAAATAATAAATAGTATCAAGAATATAAGACAATTTAAATAAATTAGAAGCTAGGTATACATAAAATAAATAGTAAAATCAGCAATTGAAGTAAATAAAATAAGCAGTATAAAAAATATAAAACAATTTAAATATATAAAAAAAAATAGTTTGATTTTTTTTATAATATAAGAACATAGTAATAATTTTAGAACATTTTATTTCTTAAATTATATTTTTATAGTTTGGGAAATAAAATGATAAAAACCCTGTAAAAATTTAATTTTATAATTTTTTGCAAGGTTTTTATCATTTTCTTAAACTTGTATTAAAGCGAATGAATTTTTCATGAACGAAATAAGTTACCGTAATGATAGTTCAACTTTCTGCAAAAAATAAGTCAGAAATATTGAAAAAAGTTCAAACTTTGATGTTGCATATCTGCATAACTATTGATATTAGGTCATGGTTGCTTGAACATTTTCGGCTCATTACCAAGGCAGGAATCCACCTATAAAGTACTTGCTACTAGCTATGTGACACCCTGAATACCTAGATTGGTTAAGGCAGTCCATTAAAATATACAAACTTCAATAAAGACGACAGTTAAAAATTACCAAGTATATGGCGACCTGTTATCGTTCCAACTTTAAAATACGGAGCAGAAAATCCCGAAGACATCAGAAGATCCCCCCTAAGACTGTTACTCATTAGCAGCCAGGTTGACATTTTTAGCGGTACATGGCAACCATGTTATGCCACAGAGCAGCACAGCAGCAATGCAGCACAGTTGCCAACTTTTACTTATTACGTCAAATAACAATTTTAAACAAATCAGATATAAGAGTAATAACAAATATCTAAAGTAATGAACGCAAGGTAAGTGGCATAACATACATTAATTTGACATTCCCTACACAGAAATAATAGAAAATAAAACTCAAAAACCCATTAAAGCGAAAAGGACGAAGAAAAGTAAAGATTCAGAAAAAAATGCAAGAGGTATTTATTGCTTGCCCAACGTAAATTGGCGTGCGGCGACTTTGGAACTAAAACCCACCCCGCCTGCACCAGGCGGTAACCCCTCGCCCTGTCATTCAGTTCATTCTCGTATTTGAGAGTGAGCTGTGACATCTTGATTTCCAATATACACTGAATTATTATGTCCAAAACATCTAAAACAGTCCGGGATGGTGCGAGAACAATTGCCAATGAAGTATTAAAGTTTTGCGAAGCTGAAAAAGCAAATAAGAGACCTTTTGACAATATTACCATTTGACAGGTTGACAGATAGAGCGGCCGCCATTACTGGTTTGTTTCTTTAGTGTTGCCCGAACAAATTTCTATTAAAGGCTCTGACACCGGTTACCGGACATTCTGTACATTATGTATTGTGTAATAAATTTACACCCTGACAACTTATGTTACGCGACAGGGACGCCCTCCCTCGCATGCCAATTTATACTCGTACTTAACCAATTTATACTGGTCTTTAGAGCGTGCGTAACTGCCATTTAATAAAGGGTAAGGACCATATTTTAATTATCATAATTAACAATTTCACCCACCTAGGATCAATAGTGACAAATGCAAACGACACATCAATCGAGATCAAACGCAGAATACACATGGCAAATAAATGTTTCTTCAATTTGAGAAGACATCTCACATCCCGTCACTCACATGGTCTCAATGAAAACAAAAGTTACCATCTGTAAGACACTATTACGTCCTGTATTAATGTATGGCTCTGAACTCTGAATGCTGGGTATTGAGTAAAAAGGATGAAATGTCTCTCCTTATATACAGGGTGTCCAGTATCTCGACGTCAAGCCGGAATCGGGTGATAGGCCAAGTCATAATAGTTATCAGTAAAATATTTTAAAAAATCTAAGTCATTTGTTTTAAAAATTATAATCATTTAAAAAAATCTACACCCTGTGACGGTCTTTTCACTCCTGTTGCTACAAATCTTTATTTTTTTTCATTTTTTGTATCATGGAATCCTGAATAATGCTTCTGTAAACTTTTGTCTAAAATTCAAAGCCAACAGCTCCAGCTTGGAAGAAAATGACACTTTTTGACCAAACCAAGTATTCAAAATCAATATTTTGCCCAGTTTTAACCGACTGGTTTTTTTTATTTTTTTAAATATTTTTCTGATAACTATTATGACTTGGCCGGCCTATCACCCGATTTCGGCTTGATGTAGAGATACGGGACACTCTGTATATTTGAAAGCAAAATACTCAGAAAAGTATTCGGTTCAGTACAGATAAATGGAGTTTGGAGAATCTGGTACAACGAGGAGATATACAATATTTACAATGAGCCCAACATAATACAATTGATCAAAATAGAGAGGCTACGATGGGCAGGGCGCGTAGAAAGAACGAGTGAAGAGAGAATGCCAAAAAAGATTCTACACACAAAGCCCCAAGGTAGACGCAAAGTTAGTTAGTTTAGTTAGTTATTTAGTTTAGTTAGTTAGGTAGACATGCATGCAGAGTGAACTTTTGATGAATGTCAGCAAATCGAAAGTGATGGTATTCGAGAGAGACGAAAGAGTGACTAAGTGTGATGTAATTATAAACAACGAATGCTTAGAACAAGTGAACGAGTTTGTGTATTTGGGAAGTATGTTTAGTAGAGACGGCAAGGCTGAGAATGATATCGAAAGGAGAGTAACTGCGGGAAATAAAGTTAATGGTGCACTAAATGCAATTATGGCCAATAAGAATCTGTCAAAAGAAGCAAGACTAGCGGTACATAATGGCGTTCTAGTGCCAACCCTTATGTATGGAAGTGAAGCCTGGAATTGGCAAAAGAGGAATGAAAGTAGACTGAATGCGGTTGAAATGCGGTCACTAATACGCTTGTGTGGAAAATCTTTGGTCGATAGAGTGAGGAATGACCAAATTAGAATGAGCAATGCTGGCTGGTAGTGTGGTATATAGGAATAAAGAAAATGATGTGCCTGAGATGGGTTTGGTCATGTGGAACGTATGAAATCGAGAAAGGATGGTTCAGAAATATAATGAGGCGAAATGTTTGAAGGCACAGTAATAGATTGCGTCCGCGAAAGACTGGCCGATCAGGTCCTTACAAGTTTTGTAGGATGGCCCCTGTGTAAAGCCGCAACAATCGTAGAACGTGTATGAGAAGATGTATGAATGTGGCCGAAGCAAAAGTGGTGTGCCAGGATAGAAGAGTGTGGCGTTCAATCCTCTCTGCCTACCCCTGTGGGGAAACGGCGTGATGGTTAGTTAGTTAGTTAGTTAGTTAGACCAAACTCCGATGGCTGGATGGAGTGCAGCAAGACTTGAAAACTATAAGCATCAGGGATTGGAGGAGTACATGTCAGGATAGAGGAAGATGGAGAAGAATGTTGGAGAAGGCCAAAGCCCATAATAGACTGTGGAGCCTGATGATGATAAAAGATCTTATTTTAATTTTTTTTTAACTATTTGAATCAACACTCAATAAATGAAAGGTAAAACCTACAACATTGAACGAATTAATATCATTTAGGGACCTTAACAAATTGTCGTATGGCTGTACATTGTATTTGATGGCATTTGAGACATAGTGGCTTAATCAGACCGCAGTCTCCATAGCCAATAAACTTTGGAATGTGGAAACAAATTAATCGAAACTAAATCCAATCACCGTAAACGATCGTTCAAATGTTTAACGATCACCAATCGCACTCCATCTCTGTCACTCATTCGGTTGTATCACTCACATTCCGATTCATTGTAGTCGGCCACAAGGCAGTGCTTTATATAATCAGCGGTTAATGTATAACTGGCAATCATCGAAGTATTCAGGCTGTATCGATTATGTATAACACAATGCTGATCTGGCATTCTTGCCTGCACGGCTACACACACCCAGATATCCGGGTTCCTATACACTCTAGGATTGGATTCCCACTGTTTACTAATTTTTACATTCTATAGTTTCAAAATTTCTTGTCAATATTAGTGATATTATAAAAAAAAAGTAACCCATAAAAATCAAGTTTTTATTATACTCCCTTTCTTTGTAAAATATGACAACAATTAAAGACGAATTAAAACATATAACGTAACACTAAACTTACAGTAATTTAATATATTTCTAAAATGTCAGATGTATTGAGCTTTGATAAGACACTTCATGCATTGAAGATTAAATTCTAAAAACATTTGTCAGTCAATTTAGATTTTCGACATTCGTAGTGAAGTACCTATTATGCATACCGACGGAGTAATTCAAATTTAGAAAATATTCCGCGACGTTATCGGGCCGCCGTAATCAAACTTTTTTTATGATTCCATTTTGAAAAAACCAATAAAATTTCTAAAAATCCGAAATTATGCTGTAATTATTAGTTTTTTTAACGAAAATTTGATAGATCTTCTTGATCGTCGCCACGATCTACTTGCCAAGTTTCAGCTCGATTGGATCACGGAAAAGGGTCAAAAATCGATCCAAAGTTTTTTTTGACGGCAAGCCGGCAAGCAAGCAAGCAGACGCCACGAGTTAATATAAAGGGAGTAAAAATGACTTTATTGATATTCAAAGAAAGAGCTTGAGATGACACCAGCAGCAATTTTGAAGCTCTAAAAGTTATCTGTGTGTTTAATATTTCCGTTCTTCGTTTATTTTTTTATTTTAATTAAGACACTGACAGAATACTAGTTTTTTTTATTTACTAACTCCCTACAGGGCTTTTACAAACAGATAGGTAAAGTGTACATTAATAGAATATTTAGTTTAAAGAAAAGAAAAAATAATAATGACAAAGTGGAAAGAAAATATTTAAAATACAGATGCAAATATATAAAGATAAATATAATATAAAGTAAAAAGCAATTATATAATAAGCAGAAGCATAAGGAAAACATAATATAATAGAAATTCAAAAACAAAAAAGTAATAATATAGAGTAAAAAGCAATAGCACAAGCTTTAAAATTCATAATAAAAAAAAATTAACTACAGTTAACACAATATTTCCAGCAATATCAGGCAACCAAAGATCCTAAGCTTGGTCCACAAGCAAAAATTTTTTTTATTTTTTTATTTTTTTTATTTACTAGATAAATACATTTTTTTACAATAAAGATGGTGGCAGTTTTTAAAATGGTATTTCTCTTCTACATGAGTAATATAACTCGTGAGTAGGAGAGGAATTTAAATAGTAAGTAGTACATACTATGTACCTATATATAAGAAGAAAAATAAGTAACTAATACGCGATAATCATAATGCAATTATGTGAGACAACAGTAAAATAAACTAATAATAAGAAAAAAAATAAGAAAATGAATATAGTAAAGAGAAAAGAGATGGAAATTTTTAAGCAAAGATAATAAATAACAGTATGAAGTATACATAATATTAAATTGAAAACTATCTATTAATAAATAAATATTCTGAAGAATTATATAATAAAATGTGTACACAATTAAGAAATAGGTAAGTAGTAGGTAGATTACATATACAGGGTTATTTGTAAAACATTAATAACCTCGCAGGACTATATTCCTGCCTAGATTATAAGTCGAAAATGTTCAAGCTATTATGACCTAATGTCAATAGTTATGGAGACATGCGATATCAAAGTTAGCATTTTTTTTAAAATATTTCTGACTTATTTTTTGTGAAACGTTGAACAGTCATTACAGTAACTTATATCGAATATAAAAAATCATTTACTTTAATACAAGTCAAATAAAATAATAAAAACCTTCAAATTCCAATTGGAAATTTTCAGGGTTTTTATCATTTTATTTAACTTGTATTGAAACGATTGTATTTTTCGTAATCAATATAAGTTGCTGTAACGATAGTCCAACGATTTACAAAAAATAAGTCAGAAACATCGAAAAAAAAATGCTAACTTTGATGTCGCTTATCTCCATAACTATTGATATTAGGTAGTGATAGTTTGAACATTTTCGACTCATAATCAAGGCAGGAATATAGTACTGCGAGGTTATTAATGTTTTCCAAATAACCCTGTATAAGAAGAAAAAAGTAACCAGTATGCGATAATCACAATGCAATTATGTGAGACAACAGTAAAATAAACTTATAATAAAATTATAATAAAAACTTATAAAACATTTAAAAATAAATATAGTAAAGAGAAAAATAATGGAAAATTTTAGGCAAAGATAATAACAGTATGCAGTATAAATAATATTAAATTGAAAACTATCTATTAATAAATAAATATTCTAAAGAATTATATAATAAAATGTATACACAATAAAGTAATAGGTAAGTAGTAAGTAGATTACATATATAATAAAATAAAAATTTAATTAACTCTGAGGGTGTATTTTAATATTTTTCTTAAAGGCCTCATAATTTTTCCAATCCTCATTTTAACAGGTAATTCGTTAAATCATTTAATTTCAAAATGGACATAAAAACAATATATACTCGGTGATACAGGTGTCATAGGTTCACCACCTCTGATTTAGACAAACAAAACAGGGAAATGTATCAAATATTATTTAATCCACACTTTCCGATGGTGAAAATTAGTGTCCGCAAGTGCAGAGTCGCGTTACAGGAGGCGATAAAGTAATGAAGTACATAAATCGTGACACGGGTCCCCGGCGACTAGTGATGGGTCCGCTCTGTACTCACTACTACAATGTAGTACTACACTACATTGAAGGGCACCCTTCGCACATTTTGATGTGTAGTGCACACTACAAACTACTAGTATGAGAAACATACTTTAAATAGTGCATTTTTTTACGTGAAATTTTTGGAAAGTTGATGTAGATATATAAAGAAATCTCTGGAAACTGTAACAACCCCCCCCCCCATGGTTTGAAAAATTTTGGAGAAATGTTACTTTGGAGAAAATATCGTCATTTATCTTAAATATTTTTCTCGTTGACCTTTTTTTTTTTAGCTCGCCAAATTTTTATAATCACTTCATTTCGTTACTTCACTTCATTAATACTACAATTACTTCATTACATTACTTCACTTCATTTCGTAGTACTACAATTACTTCACTTAAGTACTTAACAAGTAGTTTTTACTACAATTGTAGTGTACACTTTGTAGTCTTCAAACTGGTGAACGTGTGTGTGTTGTAGTCTTCATTTTGAAATGTAGTTTTTCCCTTCGCTACCGGCGACCCAGCTGGGCATGGTCGTTAAATTATATTATTAATTCTCGGTTTACAAACAGATTTATTTCATCACGAACTAACAGAATATACATCACGGTTGGACGGTGGTTGAGTGACGGCCTTTGGATAGATAACCTTGGAGGTGCGTGTCCACGCAGAGCCAAGGTGAGATTCCGATAAGATGAAGAGTGCAATGCAAGTGTGCCAGAAATAGGTGTTTGGAGGGAATTTGGAGATTATCACGGAAAACAAATCGCATCTTTCATAGTTCAAGAGGTCGATTTAATCTAAAAAAAATATTTTGAAAAAAACACCCTTATATTTAAATGTACTAAAAAGTAAAAACATTAATTTTCGGCCAAAAATTCTTTGCCACACTCTACAAATAAAAAATGGGCGCTTACGATTTTGATATAGATTACAGAATTCTGTTGTTGATGGAGAGAAAGCGCCCACGATTTTATTTGGAGTGACGTAAAAAAATTTTGACCTTAATTTTTTTTTTACTTTTTAGTACATTTAAATGTAGAATCTTTGGCTGTCTCAACAAGCTCTCTAGTGACACAGGCATTGTATAATTTAACCTTATCAAATGTAAAAGTAAAGAAATGAAATAAATATATAAATAAATAAGTAATATAAATTTCTACTTTTTAGTCTTAATATTACCCAGAGTTTACACTCTAGCTAGCGACATTATTTGGTGAGCTCATTTACTATTTTCCCTTATTAAACTGTGATTAATTAGTTAATCTGATACTAGATTCATGTTTTGTCATCGAGAATACGTCTGTGTGCAAAATTTCAACTCAATTGGACATTGGGAAACGGTGAAATATCGATTATAAGATTCCGTATAGACAGACAAATAAGTGAAGCTTAAGCGTGGTAATAGAATACTGGCGATTTGTAGTATAAACTCACACTCTCGATATACACTCTGATGACGGGACACCTGCAACGGATGTTTTATGCATCTAAATCTAACTAAATAAGGACTATTATTGATTAATATGGCAGTTTCTTTGTTGTGCAACATGATGATTTTAATTTAAACTAGATTAAACTTTGTGATGTTGTTTAAAGAACGACAAATTTTCAGAATTCGCCAACCACATAATTGAAATAACCATTCCTTCGATAGTCATAAATTAAATTTTCACTCAATTATTTATAAAGGCTTGATAATGACTAATTTAAAAACCATTGAAATCCTAGAGAACTTAAATTCTGAGGAATCACTTATGAAGAACATTACATTCTGCAATACATTTCTGATCCTGAATTTGTGTCATTGATGGTCAAAAAAATCGCAACCCACTGCCCTATTCAAAGAAGTTGACAAAATCCTGTATTTAGGTGAGTTATTAATAACATCTGATGATAAAAACTATAAAGGTGATAAATATTACTGAACGAGCGTGTATTACAAGGTTAGATTTAGTCTAAACTAAATAAGGATACTCAATGGAAATCCAGAGACACACGTTCTCATGCAAGCCTCTTCAACTGTTGAAACTTCCAGTAGATCTATCCATCTTCCAGTAGTACCTATCTCCTTTACTTGATCAAGTCTTCCCGAGATGTCCACTAATTCTGATGCCATTAACACTTGTATTTTGACTCTCGGAATATTCTTTTCTCAATCATTCGTCCTACATAACCAAACTTGTAGCTTGTTGGTAGTGGTCTGGTGGTCGGTGGTTCAAGCCCCATTCCAGGACACCAGCAAGTTAGTCCTATTTTCACAGCACAAGCGTTTAGCTTATTTTGAAAATAGTAAGAATATTGATGAGACACGTATTTCTTGTTCGCATATCTATTTAAAAAAAAACACTTTATATGCCTTTTTTAATTCTATTTAATTTTTCAATTTTTGTATATTCTAAAAAAATGAACTAGTAAGTGACTTTGTTTCCACTGCCTATTTTTGCGACTATAGGCTTCATTTCCATGCTACAGTGTTGACACCAAGGGATGGGAAATGGACAAAGTCAGGGGAAAACTGCTTAAACTAACCACAAAAGCTCCCGTTTATTTTTAAAAATGTATATTTACCTGCAGGGTCTAGGAAGTCGTCCTTTTCCAACTGATGATCCTGCGCCGACTGGAAGCCGTAAGCCGGCAGCCAAGGATGGCTGCCTGGAGGATCTGGCCACTCGGAGAATGACAGTTCCTCCATATCGTCACCCATATCGTCCTGAAAGGGAAGAAATAGAAATCATCAAAAAAAGCTCTCTTCAGCGTCATTTTCGTAAATATCGTGCGGTAGGAAAAAATGTATAAAAAACCCGGAAATCCCCCATTTTGATTTAAAAAAAAACTAACCCATAAAAACCAAGTTTTTATTATACACCCTTTCTTTGTAAAATATAACAACAAGACGAATTAAAACATATAACATAACACTAAACTTACAGTAATTTAATATATTTCTAAAATGTCAGATGTTTTGAGCTTTGATGACACTTTTCATGCTTTGAAGATTAAATTCTAAAAACATTTGTCAGTCAATTTAGATTTTCGACATTCGTAGTGAAGTACACCATATTATTGTATAACCATTATCCTGACGAGTTTTGGTTTTCAAAGTGTCAAATTTAACGAAAATAAATTCCCGCGCGTTATCGGGTCCGTGGAATAGGCCGCCGTTGCTTACTCAACACTTTTCTATATGGCTGTTCTCAATTTGAACAAATGCCAATAAAAGTGTTCTAACAAATTCAGAAAATTATACTATAATTACTTTAATGAAAATTTTAACGAAAATTTGTTAGATCTTCTTGATCGTCGCCACGAGTCTATTTGCCAAGTTTCAGCTCGATTGGATCACGGGAAAAGGATCAAAAATCGATCCAAAGTTTTTTTTGACGGCAAGCCGGCAAGCAAGCAAGCAAGCAGACGCCACGAGTTAATATAAAGGGAGTAAAAAAACCCGGATAATCTCCGCAAAAAAATTACAAACATATGATTTCAAATTCGAAAAAAAAAAGATAACAGCTGTACGCCACGAAAATTCACTTTTCGCGATACACTGATGCAAAATTTACACACGACTCCAAATTATTAAAGTGGTGAAAAAATACACATAAATATCAATCACACACAGTTATTCGGTATGATAATACAATATTAAGCATACAAAATAAGAAAATAAACAATGAAACAATTAAAAAAAAAACAACTTTGGTGCGTCTTTACTTTAACTTCCTGGATTCCTGAAATTTCGTGATACGGGATGTTAACAACTTCGCAATCCTCCATGTCCATAACTTCACGAGTTTCATATTTTATTTTCGTAATATTATTTAGTGGATTGAATAAGTGTTTTAAAGAGAAATTCAAAATATTTAAAAAAAAAACATTTCTTTGCCCCGGTCCATTCGGGGGTCTAACTTGTACTTATAAGACAATTTGGCACTACAGTCTATTAGCAGTCGAGTCTGCTAGAATATTAACAGAATACCCAATTTCATTTTTTTTCAGAGGTAGCGGCTTTGATACACACATTTTTGATTCCAAAAGTTTTTGTTTTGGTAAGGTGACAATAAGTCACAATGTATTATTAATTATATAAAATATATATATAAAAAAGTTGTAAGAACATTATATGATTGAAAAATCTAAAAATGTTATTCAAAGATCAAACGAATTTAAAGCGTTAGGTTAGGTTAGATCAGGAATAGTGTTGGATCAAAAACCAGCACAACACAAATAAGTACCGCAATCCATTGCATCATCGCAGATCTGCGAACTTTCTCGAACAATGATGCTCTAAGTGCAGAGGAAAAAAAAACACCCATAACATTCCAACGGTGAATGGAATGCAGAAACTGGCTCCATTTTATGAATACTAAGGAGGTGGTATCAAGAATCAAGATACATAATCAAAAGGTAACGTCTAACCATCGGGTGTTGAAAGATCAAGAAGAATATGGTGATTACCATTCATCTGAGTGTCTTTATTTTACTTTCTCTTCTTACAGTTGACATTCTCGATTAGAAAAAAAATGTCACTCTTCCAAAGAATATTGTATCTTACAAGATATAGAAAACGATGGAGGTGTGCGTTAACGAGGTGGTGTTAGTTTCCTTGTTTTGCAAGATTCTTTTCTACATACTTGTGGAAGATATCGTAAGATGGTAGCTCATCAAAAGATCCAGACCTAATCATTTTACAGAGGTAATATAAATTGAAATTACTGATGCGGTTGCTGATGTTTTTGTAGCATTATTTTTTTAGTGGTTCGTCAGACACACCGGAAAGGCTTTCATTTCACATCCGGGAGATGTACGCACTGCTTAATTGAGAGAAAATATTCACGTTCCATACGAGATTGAAGACACATCCATGTGAAACGAACCAGAAGGGTTATTATAGCTAAGACTAGCAATCAGCAGAAAGCGATCGGCTTTCGTCGATTGCTTTCTGTTATTTATTGTTATTAGATATCTTGATTCGTAAATCTGAAAGTTCTGCCAAAAACATGGGTGCCATAGTAAACCAGCAGAAGACCAAATACATGGCCGTAGGATGAACCCAACAAATCCTAACTCTGTCGTGTGGAAGTCAAAATTTTGAAACGGTACCAAGATTTACATATCTAGGATCCCTGATAACAAGCAACAATAATACTACAGAGGAGATCCAGAAGCGCATAGTGAGCGCAAATCCAGACTGCTGTCCAGAAACACCAAGATATTAATTAGTATACAAAACGCTTATTAGGCCAGTAATTTTAGGCTCACTGTAAAATTATAACCTAACCTAAGCTAATGTAACAAAACAATTTACACAATCATATATTTTCAGAACATACCTAATGACGTCGAGAAGCGAGTTATGAGCCGCCTGCGGAATAGTGTTTTGGGTCTCGACTACGCGTGAAAATTTAAATAGCTTAACCTAACCTATCCTATCCCAATCAAAACTAACCTAACCTAACAACCAATTTACGCAAATATATACCCACTTTCAGAATATACGACATGAAACGACGTCGAGTAGCGAATAATGAGCAGCCTGGCGTATGACTAAAGATTAAAGCGGTTCGGGTGTTGGCTACGCATGAAAATTTAAACAACTTCCCTTTATTGATCATCTACGTGAATCGGTTAACGACACATAGAATTTAGGTTAGTTACTATTACACCGGATGTTGAGATACTGCTCCTCTCGAAACTATAATATTGACGAAAGAACTAAACACGTGAGTTAGGTAACTCTGGTAAACATTAAAATAATCATGTTGTACCTGCCATATAAACTGTCACATGAATGCATGACAATTTTGTATCTGCACATGAGTTAAATTACATTTTTAATTTTTAGTACTCGAGTTTCAAGAGTATGGAATCTCTCATCGACACGTGAAGTATTAAACTGACTACATTATATAAAATATAATGAAACTCAAGTAGAGACATGAACAATGTCTACAATGTTAACGCTTTGGCGTCAATAATATCGTAGTTTTAGCTGAAACATGGTTTGAATGTCGTTAAAAAGGAGCAGTGAAGTGGGACCCACCACAGACCCAGGGCCGTTCTACGAGCAAAAGCTCCCGTATCGGCCCTACACTTTAGCCATCCAGTTTGGCATTGTTTTAATGCTAAAGCAGCTTCCTCGCTACGCCGCTGATGATGCAAGCACTCGTGCGACGCGGCGAGGAAACTGCACTAACCACTTCACTGTCTCTGGGGTGCGTTACGAAAAACAATTTATTCAAAGAAAATAACAATACATAAAAACAAAATCACAAGTAAATAACAAAATATAAACAAAAAGCAGAGAAATACAAAGAAAAGAAAAAAGCAAAGCATAAATATCAAACATCAGAAAATAACAAAGCATGAATATAAATAAAGCAAAATAAGATAAAATATAGAAAATACAACAAAATACATAAATACTTTGTATGCAAAGGAAGAATAATATATAATGTGTGTGAAATATATGAATGAGTATTGAAAAATATATGGGTGACAGCTAACCATGCGAAATAATTGCACAAAAATAATTGCATAAAAATTGCACTGTAGAGACAGTATCGAGTGCAAACAGTCACTCCCCTGCGGGAAAAAAAAGAAAATAAAAATAAAATACATCACAAACATACAAGGACTCGCCAGTCCGGAAAACCACTGCCGGCAGACAACAACCTTGGTAGTAAAGCAAACTAATAATATTACAGTTAAAAATATTTTTAAAAAAATTTAAAAAATCAGTGAAACAACTGGTAAAAAGAAGCGGCTGGTAAAAACGAGCAGCTGGATTCGCAGTGAGATTGGCGCCGCAACGTGAACCGAGCAGTGACGTGTCACCCGCCGGTTCGCGATAACAAAGTGGCCTAGCGGTAACTGCGACTGCCGGGCAAGAGTCAACAAGCGTGAGGTCGATAATGGCGTTATCCGCGAGGCGCGCGAAACAACTTTCTTGCCGCGGCCCGGTTGGCGGAAACGCTCCCGGCCCGGTTCGCCGGAAGTGGCTTATCTCGCGATGCAATCCACCAGCGGCTGTTGCAGTGCCATTTTTGCACTGCCGCTGCACAAAAAGCCGAAAATGCCGTCACGGCCGACCGGCGCTGCCCGCGGAACCTTCCGTTATTTGCATAACCGCCGAACGGACCCCTCCACCTGCCTCCGGTAAAAGTGAATCAAAACTGAATGCAATTTTCTACATTGCAACATCAGCTGTTATGGTAACAAGTGTCGATGATTTGCATTGTTGGGCCTCGCGGCTGGAATTTCTCAAAGCTCGTGTTCGATTATTTTTTTGATTTGCGATAACATACGGCGCACCACAAGGCTTTGGTCTGGGGACCTTAAGCGAATGAGCGAAAATCGTTGGGATAAAAAGGAGGACCCGCAGTGCAAATAGATAATTAATTCGTCTCCATTTCTCTAGGGTGATGATATAAAAAATATAGCAAGAAAACAGACGGATGTAGAATACAGAGAATATAGGGGGTGGCGAAAGTTGCAAACGCCTGCGACTATTCCTTGTAACATCTATTACTTCATTAGACAGTGCTGTAACATATCGCGCCCTGAGTGCGAAACTATCACCTTTCTGAAATATGCATTCTGAGATAATGGGGCTTAAAGCTTTGTTTACATATGAAACAGGTTGCAAAACTTAAAATATATACAACTTCCAAAAATTTTACAGATGTGGTATTCTATCATGGGTGAAAATGGTGAACGTTACATTGTTTAGAGTGATTACTTAAGCCAGCCGTACGATAGGCCGTAAGCCCTATGAACACCCAAAGACTTCCATACCTACTTTCCCATAAAAGAATATAATTTAGTCTCTATGAAACACCTATGATATATCTTAAAGTTTCTTATTCTCGCAATCAAATAGTACTATAAGCATTAAAAATGTGACACTTTTGCACATCAATACATCATTATTGTTTTGATATTTTTTATAATAAAATAATCGCGTTTTAAAGAGAATATTCTTGCATTTGATTCAAAGAAAAATTTATCAAATGCAAACGTATCACTTCTCGTTGTAAAAAAAATAATGATAAGTCGCAAAAATATGATCACGAACTTTGGTAAGACCTAAGGTTAATCTACGAACTAACAATAATGTGACATTCTCAGCTCAAAATTTTTTTTTAAGTTGATAATGGCGCTCAGACTAGTATATGTACTCCTAGCTCAAATGTCGATGTCGCATTGTTGAACTACGATAGATTTAATGTTCCCATAACCCACACAGCTCACTTTAGTAGTATCAAAATTTATAAGATACTGGAAGAATGGAGACTGGCATTAGAAAATAATGGATTAGCATTACTTATGCAAAGATACAACCGACCCCATAACATTTAATTTTAACAATAGCCATGTAGGATCCCATAAATCATTCTTGTTACTACATAGTTCACCTGTCCGGTAAATAAATGTTTTCAGATACCTCATCTCCGTAATATCACGAGACGCCACATTGGATATATTGACCTAGAGCATAGCAAGGCGTGATTCAAGTAGAGATCTTTGTCTGCGGTCTTTTGTGATAATAAGATTTCAAAAGACTGGGCAAAAGGCAGAGGCTAGATCAAGTATAGATACAAAGTATTTATAGATCCAAAATATTCAAAAATATAAATAAATAAAGAAAGTGGTACTAAAGATATACATGAACTCTTCAAGAAGCAAGGATTTATGCCCATGAATGCTATCTTGTGGTACAAACTAATTACACCATATCATGAAGGGACATATAAGCATAGATTGATTCATAAAAAGATTTTCGGTTAAAGAAGGACTACGAATACCGAAGTTCATAAATAAGTATGGACAAAGAACACTGAAATATGTCATACCAAAAATATTTAATAAAATCCCATGTTATGTTAAAAAGGACATTAATAAAAAAGGTCAAAACTCAGAATTAATGAAAATGTTATGACTTATTTTGATTTTGTACTTATATATATTGATGCACCTACACGCGTCCATGCGATGTTTTGTCGGTCTGATATGTAAAAAAAGAAAAAAATGATATAGAATAAAAAATATTTTAAAAAATATTTTAAAAAACAGACGGACAAGACTCGTGTAAAACTGTAGGGGCTGTTGAAATTTGAAAACAGCAACTTGGACAGCTTTGTCAGTGATTTAAAAGATTTAATTGTAATCCAGGATTTAGTCCACGACAGGACAATATGGAGCATTCTGATAAGAGTAGCCGATCCCAGGTGAACGGGATAAGGAGAGAAGAAAACTAAAGATCATTCATTGCCTCCTTAAGTTTTGGAAGTACACCGTCGTACGACGGTGCCAAAGAATGTAAAGCTCCAATATTAAAATAAAATCATTAAATCCCTGGACTGGCAACCCCGGAGGGAAGACGGCCGATGGGTCGACCCAGATTAAGCTGGGAGAGACAACAAAAAAATGTATTTGAAAACAGAATGGGTCTGGACTGGTTGACTCGAGCAGAAGCAGCGCAAGACAGGGGATCATGGAAGCACCTTGTCGAGTCTTTGGGCCCCCGACCCTACTAGGATAAGGGGAAGAAGATGATGATGATTAAAACTCTTGACTTACCACCTACCAAGCTAAGTGGGGTACAGCTCAGGAGCCCTTTCTATTGATAAACATATCATACTTTGATGGTTTAATCCTGTTCAAAGACGTATCCCGAGGGACAGCCGCTCTTCCGGAGTCCCTGCAGTGGACCTCAGAGAAGACTAAATGCATATGTTTTTTTGGCACTAATTGGACGGTATGGATCTTGAACAAGTGTAATTTCAGCAGAACTTGGCATACAACTCAAGCAAAATTCGATCACTGAACAAACAAAGTCTTGGTCGCGTAATTTTACGAAATGTCGGCTTCAATTGACCAGCAAGATCTTGTGATTTAAAACCTTACAACTTCATAATCTGGGATTATCTGAAATGCAAGGCTTGCTATGCCAGTAGTCCATTAACAGTTGACGACCTCAAGAACGGAATTCGACGTTTTATCGATTAAATCGAGCGAAATTGTAATCGAAAATTTTGACACGGTGGTCCTTTGACCGATATATTTTTTCATATTACAAACTCGAGTACATACAAACTCGAGTATGCAACGCAAGTATGGAACCCCCAGTATATGATCTATGTAAATCGCTTGGAACAAATTCAAAAAAAAAATTATTCGCTTTCTCAACTTTAAATTCAATTGCGTTTCTGACGATTATGACAGTTCATGCAAAAAATATCACATCCTACCTTTATACAAACGTCGGGAAGTAGGTGATTTGATGTACCTACTAAAAATTGTATCAGGCAACGTCGACTGTCCTGAACTATTAAATAGACTAAAATTCCATGTTCCCTGTAGATCTCGTAGACACAACCCAGTCTTTCACATTGATTTTACCTCATCCAACTATCGTCGTAATTCATATTTCTTGAGGGTATGCGATGCATTCAATAAACTGATAAGATTATTGGATATTGATCTGTTCGAGTGCAGCCACACAAGATTAAGAAAAATTTTGAGTGCTGAATTTTTTTCCATGTAATAATTAAGTTTCTTTGTCTTTTGTTTAAATTTTTTATTCTTTCTTTCTATATAATTTTTAATATGCCTTAGTCATTCATAAATATTTATCATTACTGACATATTCCTAAATGTGGAGACCTGTAATTGGCCATCTATATTGTATCAATGTTTTCTATGCCTTTTTTTTGTGCTGTTGGTCTTCCATAAACATTAAATAAATAAATAAATATTTATGCGTATTTTAATGCTCAATAAATTCAATATTATAGTTAATAAAGACGCCGTTTTATTTCCAATTTAAATCATTCAATTTGGACCATCTCTTATATACGCAAGGACGGAAAAGAAAACCTTCAAGAAAAATATGCGAGATTTACATTAAACTGGCGCGCTAATCTCGCCGCGAAAAATGAATTAAACGTGACGACCGCTTTATCGCAGAGTACCGTACCGCGCCGCCATTTCGTGACGTGTGTCCCGTAGAAAACTGCTTCACACGGTGTAAACAGGGCGCCGGAGCGTGAACTGAAAATGCTAATAACAATAAAAATAACATTTTTACAACTTTATTTTCACTGCGCTTTTGCATTGGTAAATAATAACACTCGCTGCGTTAATGGTGTTTAAAATAAACGGCCGGGTGCTTCAAAATGTTACGCGAAGTAATTGGAAATGATTATACAGAAACTTCTGCGAAATGCGCTGAATTTAAAACCAGTTATTTTTTTTGGAATTTGTTAAGGTACATAGTTAATTTTGATACATGCATTTATGTGGGACAACTATTTAAAAGAAAACTAACAATAAGCAAACAATTAAAAAATGAATATAGTAAAGAGAAAAATAGAATAAAATTTTAAACAAAGATAATAACAGTTTACAATATAAATAATATTAAATTTAAAACTATATATTATTAAAAAAATATTCAAAAGAATTATATGATAAAGAGTTAAAACAATTAAGTAATATGTAAGTAGATAACTTAATATAAAATAAATAAAAAAATTAAAAATTTTAAAGGCTTCAGAATTTTTTTCAATTCTCATTTTAACAGGTATTCGTTGAACCATTTCACAGCTCTAAATGTATAATGATGCTGGGCAGTTGTGGTAGATCTACAATTATTATCTACAATTAATTAGATATGCAATTATCGAGATTTATATTTCTGCCACTTGATACTAGCTGGGTCAGTTCGTCATTATTTTGAAATTTTTTATAACGTTGTAAAATGCAATTTTGTTTGTAGATAGTTTGTAGTGTGGGGACTTGTAATTTATTCAACAGCTCTGTAATCGGATAATCATTGGGTTTTTTAAAGAATGATCTTAAAAATTCATTTTTGGGCAACTTCTAAAGGTTTCAATGTAGTTTTGAATGCACCACCCCATGAGATAATACCATATTGTAAAACTGACTGGACTAAAGCGTAAAATAGTGTTGTTAACAATTTTATTCCAGTGTCAGTTGTTTTTTGATTATTTTTTACTTTTTACTATTACATAGTTTATTTGCGTATGGTTCCATGTTATATTTTCGCTATTTTCTTATATGTAGTGGAGGCATATACACTAAACCAACAACAAGTTGATGCCTTTGGGATGTGGCTCTGTAGACACAAACAGAGGGTTTCTTGGGTGGATAGACTCACGAATGTTGAAGTTCTCCGGCGTATAGGAAACATTTTTACGATTCTTAAAATATTTCAAATTTGGTATTCAATATGGCACTAGTGATTAAAGAGTTAAGGTTGTTATTACGGTCGTTAGACATATTTAACTGTAACTGGTTGCGGATATTTTATATGAACCGTATGTTTTTCCGAGAAACGATTCTCGACGTTTCGTTGAATTCTTATTCAACGTCATCAGGAGGACGATCTTTACCCGCGGAGATAGAGGGCGAACTGATTACTGCTTTCGAGGGCGTAATCACGTAAACGTAAAACGTAAAAAGCAGTAATCAGTCCGCCCTCTACCTCCGCGGGCAAAGGTCGTCCTCCTGATGACGTTGAATAAGAATTCAACGAAACGTAGAGAATCATCTCTCGGAAAAACATACGGTTCGTATAAAATATCCGTAACCAGTTACAGTTAAATATGTTTAACGACCGTAATAACAACCTTAACTCTTTAACACTTTAAATTCGTTCATTTTCTCCTCTATCCCACAAAGATTTTATACACACACGTTCTTTCTTTGCCAAATCCAGGCTTCACTTCCATACATCAGAGTTGACACCAGAACTCCATTATGTACCGCTAGTCTCGCTTCCTTTGACAGATTTTTACTGGCCATAATTGCATTCAGAGCACCGTTCACTTTGAGTTGAATCAAAGTAAATCGTGAATTTATTATCTCAATGAAAACTACTAAATGTCGGCTGTCAGACTCTGTGCGCGGGTTTCGTAGAAGACGAAAGAAGTGACCAATTTAAAAAGAAATGGGCCGCCCACAATCGCGGTGCCGACTCGCGACTACTTTCCACTCGTGCCGACGACGAAAAAAATTGGAGAAGCGCGCCTCGACCAATGGAGTGCGCGAAACTTGGAGTCAACGACTTGGCCAACGCACACGACGCCCTCGAATCCAACAAAACGGATTAATTAACATTGAAATCGGACAGTTTTTGCTGGTCATGGCGCAATGGGCCTCTAATCGGTCGGGTGCCAGAGCGCAGATCTGCGCTCCCTAGACACGTATGCGAATTCGGCCTATTTTACCTGCGTTTATGGGTTTTTAAAGCCTATTATTGGTTGTATCTCAAGTTTTTGAATGAATGAACGAGATGTATTTGTCAAGTAACCTCATTTGCCGCGCAAACCGGACAGAAAATCATTCCAAATGTCGTCTTCGAACCGCGCATTAATTGTGTTATTTATCTGTTAAAAAGTGGTATTTTTAAATAAAATATTAAAATTAAGTATTTTTATATTCTTTGATATATTTAGAACGAAAATATTGAAATACGATATCTTTAGTGTTATTGCTTCCATGGTTTTATTCGATAAACATGTGCGTACATTTCTGACAGTAACTTTCGTTATTTATTTTCATAATTAATGAATCAGTAATTATTGAACTCTGAATATTGAGAAACCAGAAACTGCAACTTCTTAGCGATTATTACTGATACATGAATATGACCATCACAAAAAAGTGTCTAAAAAACAGCAATCGTGCGCAAAATCGCGCGGCATACGACCGGTTAAAACCAGATACGTTTAGCCCACGAAACGTTTGGCGTTTTTACCACGCTTGTATCAGCTTCACCTATTTTTCCGCATGTCCGTTTGTCTGTTTTTCTGATGTTTCAACCGCTTCCCAATGTCCAAACAAATATGAAAATACATGATGACAATAGATTAATTAAATTCACTCATTAATCAATTAGTCCATCATAATTAATTAATCAAATTTTGATATAGGAAATTAGTTAATGAGCACACCAAAAAATATGTCGCTAGTTTCAGAAAAAATGAGTTGGAAATTAGTTATGACCTCAACTATCTCACACTCAATATCAAAACTAAAAAGGATAATAATTATATTGCATTAAAAATTTTTTTTTAACCAAGATTATATTTAAATGTATGTACTAAAAATTTTGTAAATCATTTTCGGATAATTTTTTTTTGTTTCACTCTCCAGATAAAAACGTGGGCGCTTTCTCTCCATCTACATCAATATCATAGAAGCCCATTTTTTTTATTTGCAATAATTTAAATATATGCGTGTTTTTAAAAAAAAATCATTTATTTTATAATGCCTAGGTAGATTTCTATGGAAATACTAGGATCTCATGATGAGATTCTCGGAAAATTTCAATGCATTTTCTTCGATCGTTATTAGGAGACTGAAACCAATTTTTGTGAAAAATAATTATCTTATTAATATTCTGAAGGTCTTTCCTAAGTGTACAACTTTTCTCTGTCCATTAAATTTGCTGAAGCATATTTCGGTAGAATTTGATGATGTCGTCAGTCCAGTGGGTAGGACAGCCTATCAGCCACTTAAATTCTGTTGGATATCACTGGATGACTGCATTCATTCAGCGATTAACAAATCCCTTGTGTTATTATGTCGTCACTGATTCGTGGCCATGGGAGACCTAATGGAACACACACAAAGTCATCGGACAACAAACTTTAATGCAACACTATTCCCTAATTTGCACAAATCGTCACTCGAGAATATTTAGCTTATCTGTGAAATACTTAATTTACTCTGTTTCCATCGCACTGATTCGCTACTAGAATATTCCGCACGCAGGTCATTGCTCTGATACTTTATCCGCTGGCTGAATATATTCTTACGTATCGCCCGTTTTGTTTAAGTGTGGTCTTCACCGACTGTCAAAATCGGCTGGTGGTGCACATCACTGCCACGCTATACATAGGAAAGCTTCTGGTACATTCCCGTACATTTTTCAGGTTTCTAGGCCCTTCCAATTTATTCTAAAATGTTCTCGATAATGGTCAGGGATCTTTGTTTCTAGCATCTCGTAATAATAATGAATTGTCTATTGGTTATCTATATACGCACACGTGCGTATAATTATAATAGATTTTTGTACTCCCGAGATTCTTTCCAGATTTCCATCAAAATTTTCTGAAAATTTGATCTGACAGACAGATTCACCGACTGGTTTCAAATTGGCGGGTGTTAAAATAAATCGTAGCTTAGTTAATATTGGACCTACAGAAAATGTAATAAAAACGGTTTCACACACAGAATAATCGTTGGTATGCCAGTTTCAAATGCTGAAAGGTTTTTTTTATAGAGTAGTTGGCAGACAGAGTGAAGTGATCGCTAGTCTTTATTTATGATGCTGTATTTCTGAAGGGATCCCGTAGAGATGTGGTTGTTGCAATCTTCACCTGATCAATCCATCATGCCGGCGATCATGAACGAGTTTCCTGGGCCTGGACATGCAAAACTAATCTCCGAGTGTGTGTCCGTCTCGCAACATGGCCAAAGCAGTTTTGCAAATGCAGCTGTCAAAGTTCCATCTAATTATGCTACTTCCCGCGCGGAATATACATTTTTTATCGCCAGCTCAAGCCTTAAGTGATTTTAATATTTTATGTGGGATTTTCAGATTGTCAATAAATTAAAGTATACAAATTAAATGTAGCTGTAAATTCAATTAAAATGGACCTATTATTAGGTACTGAATACGTCGTTTGTCGGTTATGGACGGCCGTAAAAACGTGAGAATATTTTTAATTATTTAATTTATTACGTTTTTGTGGTGTTTTTGTCTTATAAATTTTATTGTAACATATTTCATATGAAATATTTATTGCAGTTTTATTTTTGAAAATTAATAGTTCTTCCATGTAATGCCCCTAAGGGCGTATAAATAAATAAATATAAACAATAAAATTAAACTTAAGTAGTGTAGTGAGTATTATTCATATTCCTCAATTACTTTTGCCTCTCTTACATGCTTTGTCACACACTCACACGACACTTGGATATATACAGCGTGACACATTCCACGAACACCAGACTACTCTCCAGGTAGGGTAGGAATCCTTCTTTACACTACCAAATTTATGATCCTCAGGCCCGAATTCAGAATCAATACTTAGATGATTTAAAGGTTAGTGTACGCCTTAAAAGTGTTATTTTGTACTGAAAATTACCTTTAATTCATATAAATATTGACTCTGAATTCGGGCCTCAATGACAATTGCAGTAACCGTAGCTATCCCTCCAAATATCTTGCAGGGAGAAAGCCAGCATACTATATTTTACTCCATAGAGAACAGCACATGAAAAATGCAGCATTTCTTGAGCAGTATTACCGTGGTACATTCTGGCCGGCTATCTTAACGAGAGTACAAAAGGGCGCGGCAATAAAAGGCGAGAGCGCAAGCTCTAGCTTGCAAGCAAGTTTAGGGTCGACACAAAGAAACTGAAATACGTAGGAGATACCGTCATTTTATTGGTGTCCGTATCCCGAGACTTGGGATTATAATCCCTACAGCTTGTTGTTGTAGTTAGACGCTCGCCTGGTGATCTGGTGGTCAATGGTTCGAGCTCCATTCCAGGACAGTAGCAAGTTAGTCCTATTTTAATTAGCAAATCTTTAAAATAGTACGAATATTGATGCAGTACGCATTCCGTGTTGGCATCTCTATTTAAAAAAAATCTCCAGGCATAATTGGAGATTAAATATCGATATCAAATGAACACTGATAGAGCAGTATCCAACCTTTACACAACGTTCAAGGCCGTCACAATCGATTTGTTTAAAGTGGCCGTCAAATTAATAATTCAGATCCGGTTCAACGTAACTTCCTAAAAATTCTGATCGATTTTATCTTTTTTATCTCCAGATTGCCTTTCGAGGTGGGCCCGGATCGTTCTCTAGTGGTTAAAAAAGCCAGTCCTCGCCATTTCTGATTCATCAGAATTATCGTCAAAAATTTGGTAACACTGCAAGAATTTAACTTCTTTTGGACAATTCATTATGATTTAATTTGAATTGATTTTAATATTTGCATGCTTTTCGGCCTTATTCTGAAAATAGCAATATTGCTATTTCTGTATCTTTACAGTTATTGTATAACATTGTAATGCCGTCAATTTTTTATGTTTGATAGCTTTGACATCAAGCTCTAAATTTTCGTTGAGTTATTTACAAATTATGAATAACTTAACGTTTATCAAGATACGTTATAGATGTATCATAGAGACGAAATTATATACACAGGGTGTAACAGAGCTAGTCCATAATACTTTATTAGTGGATTCCTGTCTTCATTACGAGTCTAAAATGTTCAAACAACCGTCGCCTAATATCAATAGTTATATAGGCAAGAGTTATGACCACGACACCAATAAGCTGAAATCTCAAATCTCGAGATACGAACACCAATATAAAGATAGGTAGTTACGATTATCTTCGGTATATTTCAGATTCTTTGTGTCGACCAACCCTAAACTAATCCCAGTGCTAACTGCACGATAGTGAATAGAAGAGGGAGAACGAGAGCTTGCGCTTTCCTTTTACAGCCGCGCCTTTTGTACTCTCATTAAGGTGGCCGGCCTGAATATATCACAGTATTACTGCTAAAGAAGTGCTGCATATTTCATGTGCCGTCCTCTTTGGAGAAAGTTATAGAGTAAGGCTCGAACCACCGACCACAGGATCACTAGGAGAGAGTTATAGCCACCACACTAACAAGCTATTGTGGTTGAAAATGTATCAGTCCCGAAAACTAGTACAGATATCGCAGTTCAGTTTAGTCACTGTTGGTTCCAGCTCAACAACCGCTCTCCAGTGGGGAGTCCATATCGGCCCAGCACGTTCGCCGCCTAGTTGGCATTATTTTAATGCTAAACGCAGCCTCCTCTTCAAGCCGCAGGCAGGGCAACACGCGCCCCTGCGACCTGGAGAGTCGGCCGCCCAAACCCTTCACTGTCCGAGCGTCTTTATTTAGAATAAATTGTACACAATAATATGACAAAGCCAATAAACACAGATAAATAAAATCACCCGGTGCATCTGACTGACGCGGGGACAGTGGGAGATCATCCACCCTCGTAGGGAAAAAGAGAACACGTAAACAAAAGCACAAAAAGGGGTGCTCTTGCGGCCGAAGGAGTCGGCACCAGCTATACTAGCTCCAGTGTAACAGGAGCAAGTACACAAAACAAGATAATAAAGACGTCCAGGTCTCGTTCCAGCTGGTAATCTCGTTACGTCCTAACCTCGCCAGCTCATGCGTGGGCCGCCGGAGGTCTTTGCCCCTCGCGCACTTCTTTAAGTGCTCCGGAGTCACCCGCCCGCACCACGTGACCTGCCCATCTTGGTCTGCACGCGACGTAAACACAAGAGTGCTTCGCCTTAATGACTGTTCCCTTTCACGAGCGGCTGGCACTTCGTTTGGAGAGAAAATGGAATTGTTAAACGAGCGAATCTGGTAAATTAATTGTTAGGCGCAAATTGATTTCTTCGCTTTGAAGCCTTTCGGGTGAATACCTAAATAGTATGAAAATTTTGAGCGCATCTTTGGGCCGGTTTTAGAAAATGGCTTCTGGCGTCGGTGCTACAATAACATTCTCTCACTTGCTTAGTTATTTACTTACAGGTAGGCAGAGAGGCCACACGTTCTTCCGTCCTGACACACAACTCTAGCCTCACTCATACATCTTCGCATGCAAGCTTTAAACAGGACCATCTTCCAGCACTTATTTATTTCATTTTATTTAGTTTAGCACAAACACAGGCATGACATGCCCGTACATGTTGTGTTTATTGATATAACAATAATGTCACCTAAATAATATCATATTATATTACAAAAGGTATAGTCACTCAAGGAAGTTGTTTTATCTGTTGCATCAATGATCACATTGTCTAAAAAAAATATGTCTATTCTATATTGCTTTGCGAATGAAGAATATTATAGGTTCTAATGAATCGCTGTAATAATTCGCATTTAAATTTTTTTAACGAAATATACTGCGTATTGAGGTGATTCTGGAATCTGGTTACGCCACGTCTTCCACGGTCGCCCTCTCTTTCTATCTTTCTTACCACTCTTTCCTCAATCATTCGCTCAATATGCCCAAACCACCAGAGCGACCCTCTATTAATTCTATTAATTATGCTAAGACCAGCTTTACATTAATTTCTAATATCTTCATTTTATTCTTTGATTTACGGTTTCTAGTCCTAAGGCATTCAACATTTTTGTTATTTTAGATCTCCTACTACACTTCAGTATTATGCGCATCGCTCTGTTTTGTACCATTTGTATTCTTTAGCATTCCTTCGTTGCTTATAAATAATATATTGGAACAATAATCTAACTAACTAACTACTATCCATCATGCCGTTTCCCCGCAGGGGTAGGCAGAGAGGATTGAACGCCACACTCTTCTATCCTGGCACACCACTTTTGCTTCGGCCACATTCATACATCTTCTCATACAAGTTCTACGGTTGTTGCGGCTTTTAACGGGGCCATCCTCAAACACTTGTTGTATCTGATCGTGCCAGGTCTTATTTCTGTTGCCTTCAACACTCGCCTCATATATTTTCTTAACCATCCTTTCCTCGTTCATAGGTTCCACATGACCAAACCATCTCAGCACTCCTTTCTTTATTCTATCTACCACACTACAGCCAGCATTGCATTCACGTCTAATTTGTTCATTCCTTACTCTATCGACCAAAGATTTTCCACACAAGCGTCTTAGTGACCGCATTTCTACCGCATTCAGTCTACTTTCATTCCTCTTTTGCCAATTCCAGGCTTCACTTCCATACATTAGGGATGGCACTAGAACGCCATTATGTACCGCTATTCTTGCTTCCTTTGACAGATTCTTATTGGCCATAATTGCATTTAGAGAACCATTAACTCTGTTTCCCGCAGTCACTCTCCTTTCGATATCATTCTCAGCCTTGCCGTCTCTACTAAACATACTTCCCAAATACACAAACTCGTTCACTTGTTCTAAGCATTCATTGTTTACAATTACATCACACTTAGTCACTCTTTCGTCTCTATCGAATACCATCACTTTCGATTTACTGACATTCATCATAAGATCACTCCGCATGCATACATCGGACATCCTGGATACCAGGCACTGCAGATCAGCTTCACTGTTAGCTACTAATACTGCGTCGTCTGCGTATAGGAGGCAGGATATGGTGAGTCCATCCATTTTCGCTCCAACTTCTAGTTCCTTCAGTTCTTTCACACAATTATCCATATATAGGTTGAAAAGCCATGGTGACATTACGCATCCCTGTTTGACACCTTTTGTAATATCAAACCATGATGTGAATGCCCCATTAATTCTCATAGTATTGTATCACAGTATTGTATATTGTATATCTATAATCACGTTACAATATTTTACATTTACTGCGACATCAGGTTGCGCCGGCTTTGTGACGTTTCATGTTTCGAATGCGTTCTGTGCTTCGGTAAGCTCCATTAGTTTCGGTGAGTCGCCACTTTTGCTGCTTCAGTCGGATCGCATTCCGCGCGGGACGTCTGGTTCATTACCAGTAAAGTATTCAAGTATTCTCCGATGAATGCACTCAGTATCACATTACAGTTTACAGCAAGTACTTCTGCGTTCCGTGAACTTTGAACCGAGGATTCAGCCGTAGCTCTACAGCTGATGAATACCGCAATAGGACTTCAAACTGTGCATTTAAAAGGAGAAACAGTGAATGGAGGAATGGTCGTAAAACGACCCTGGGAATGCGGTGGGCACACACATGAACACGTCGACATTTTTATTCTAAAAGGCCGTCTCCGTGACGTGTCGTGTAAAGGGCGACGCGACCCGAAGAGGCCTGCAAAAGTTCACTAACTGTACCTCTCCCATACAGAAACAAACATTTTTTAAAGTTGTATCAAATATTATAAGCAAATGACAACTGGGAACTTTTTTGTTAATTAAATGTTGTGTAGAGCAAGCCACAGCTGCATTCTTACGAATGAAAAAAGCATGACGCAGTCGTGACCTAAACTTAAATTTGCGAATGAAAATGATACTCCGTATTTCCAGAATTATGGAAAGACTACGTAAAGACTATGGAATTAGGAATGTGTAGAACGTTCACGAGGCATCGCGGAATCGACATGTTTTGTATAAAAGGCGAGAAAGCGTGCGGCGGTGACTCAGTGTGTTGCTGGCGCGTGTGTATTCCAATGACAGTAAATCAAGAAAGTACCGGCCGACGTATGAGAAGTGATCTTTAGTAATCAGAGCCATAAAATGCAGTGAAATAGAATTTCTAGATACGCGTAGAAGATTTTGACAAATGCGAATTACGAAATTTAAGGTGAGTCAAAGAACGGCATTCTAATTAAATTGTAAATTCTAAAATTGTGGAATCGGACCATAAACAATCACTGAAAAGATGCTGAAGCGACTTGAAGCATTTGAGATTACATATGGCTTCTAAAAATAGGCTGGATTGACAAATAACAATTTAATGATCCGGATATAAGCGGAAAAAATCCTTAAAGGTACTGATACTCACGCTCATTAGTGGCACGTGAGCATGCGCAATATTGAGCTTCTTGAGCCATTGCTATTTAGTAGCATGTGTCTACGCACATGCTACTAAATAGTCTATGCTGATGCTAGTAATGAGCACGCTCATTACTAGCATCAAAAATCAACCTTCACGCCGGTTGATTTATGAGCACGCTAATGTCATTCACCGCGAGAAGGGGTATCTTTTGAGCATGTATGAAGAGGCTTGCTTATGAGTGTGCTTATGTCATTCGCGACTACTATCGATTATCGATGAGATCTTCTCAGTCCGCGACAGATGAAACAAAACATTACTTTTCGTGACTTATTATAGGAATCACGAATGTCTGTGATACTCGGTCAACGCTAGGTAAAAATAATATGGCAAGAAATAATGCTTATGAAACTTTATTAAAAGACATGAATGATTCAAATCTTACAATAAAAGTTTTCATTTTGAACAAGAGCATGCCAGTAATAAGCGTGAATGTTTGATTGTTAGCTTTGAGCGTAATCATTCATGTGCGTGCTTAAAATAAGCATGCTAATAACGAGCAAAAGTGTACAGTTGTTAAAGCATGCTAATGCTAATGAATATGCTCAAAAATAAGCATGTGTATCAGTACTTTAAAACAATTCAAACCAGATAAGTACAGGATCCAGCATTTTATCATTAACGGCGAAAATGCCATGAAGAAGAAGCATATCCTGTTCAAGATTATGACCACTGTTCGTTAACTGAACAAGCATCAGAAGAAGAATATAACAAACAATAATTAAGGTTCAAAGTATGATTATAGCTTTAGATCGTCGTATCATTCGGATGATACTCCAACCACAAAAAATCTGACCTGACCAACTTCGAAACGTAGAAAGTCTTCATTAAAAAAAGTGAGCATGGACGGACCACGAAGAGAATGATCGTGGTCGCTGAAGTAAAAAATTGACTGAGAGATTCACACACCAACCTGGAGATTAGCGAGCCACAATCGAAGGTCTCACTTGCAGACGCCTTAGGGTACGAACATGCCAAAGATGCCTCACTGCGATACCTCGCGGTCGCGGTTTCAGCTCGCTATCTCGATGTCGATACTCGCTGTTTACATGGATGGCGGTGCGAACATGTCGGTTCAGTCGCACCTCGATGTCGATACTCGCTATTTGTTGTGGTGATTTTTCTCCCGCTTATCCCACAAAGCAGGAATATTAAAAATCAAATCAATTAGCACCTCCTTATCCATAATTCAATTCACAGTATTTATCAAGTAAAAACAGTTTAAAAGATAACTATAGCGATCGTGACATGAGCAATACGGGATTAATGACAGATGACAGATCCATTTGTTTTTACATCGCGGTCGACAGCGAGCAGCGATGTGATCTGGATCGTGATTGGACAGATTCGCTAGGCTGAGGCGAATATGACCAATCACGAGCCAGAACACATCGCTGCTCGCGGTCGACCGCGATGTGAAAACAAAATATTTTGTTATCACGAAAGCATCGAGCTAAACCTCCATGTAGGCCGCGATGTATCGCAGTGAGGTATCTTTCGGCATGTGCGTGCGTATCTACTAGCGTGTATTTGTTTTACATGGAGGTGACATCGAGATAGCGAGCTAAACCGCGACCGCGAGGTATCGCAGTGAAGCATCTTTGGCATGTTCGTACCCTTATCTATCAGGAAATAATACAGTCCGTGGGCAGACGTACATCTCGCCTGCGTTTCGTTTGACAGAACAATGAAGTGGCTAATCGAAACACAATCGTGCTTTCCTTGCCCCCCTGACTCGATGCTGCTCTCAAATAGCTGGCCCACTGGCACGACCCACTTTACGGCAAACGCGGAAAAAATGCGGAAATTAATCGGAAACGAAACTTTAAAAGTGGTTCCGTTATGGACGAAAAAAGACGCCTCGGTGAACCGTAAATATTGGTCGAGTCAGGAAATCAATTATGGCGCGGAACTCTTCGTGGTTTGAGCGAAACGAAAAACGTTGTTAAGCGTATAAGTTGCGGACTGACGCTGCAGACATATTCAGACAAAGTAAAAGTAAAAAAAACTGCAAGTAACAGTAAATAAATGTGTAAAATCTTACCGATACAAAAATAAAACTTCATTGCAAACTGGCACGCGAATGACACAATTAAACGACATGACAAATAAGGAACAAAAATTAAAAATAAAAAAGACTGCGAGAATATAAGGAAGTCATATATTCTCGCAGTCTTCTTAATTTTTATATGCTTATATATGTCCAGTTTATTTATCGTTAAAACACACTCAATCATATTATTAATAATATTTAGATCATTAACTTTGTGGTCAGACATTTTAACAAAAAGTTATTTATGTATTGTATGACCACTAAAAATTACTTTTTTATCTACCGTTTACCGTTTCGTGTATACCGTGGTTACGGACGTAACACGTCTCTTCGTCAGGACAACCACTACACTAGCATGTAAATATTTCTACACACCAGAATCATAGTATTATTTATGTACCAACACCTGAGTGTGGAGGTGGTGTTTGAGAAAATCGTAACATGAATTCTATATAGGCAAGTAACATTATTTTATTAGCAGTGTATTCATAATTATTATGGACAATAAGAACAAAGAGTTCAAAAGAAAGCAAGACTAGCGGTGCATAATAGCGTTCTAGTGCCAACTCTGATGCATGGAAGTGAATCCTGGAATTGGCAAAAAAGGATTGAAAGTAGACCGAATGTGGTGGTAACGCGGTCGCTAAGGCGCTTGTTAGGAAAATCTTTGGTCGATAGAGTGAGGAATGAACAAATTAGAAATTAATGTAATGCTGCCTGTAGACAGAATAAAGAAATGAGTTGAGATGGTTTGGTCATGTAGAACATGTATGGGCGAGGAAAGGATGATCAAGAAAATATATGGGGCAAGTGTTGAAGGCAACAGGAATAGAGGGCGTCCGCGAGAGACCTGGCATGATCAGATACTACGAATATTAAAGGATGGCCCAAAATATTTGTAGAATGAATATGGCCAAAGCAAAATTGGTGTGCCAAGATAGAAGAGTGGCGTTCTATCCTTTCTGCAGAGAAACGGTGTGATGTTTAGTTAGTATTCATGTACCTATTACAAAAATTGGAGGAATAGAGATGCATGTTTTATTAGACAGTGATATACAGCCCGCTACGTGCTTAGAAAATGTAAATGTATTTGAACTCACGAGGTCTGGACTAACAGCTTTTCAAGAGGCGGCTCTGTCGGTGTGCCACGATCTAGTTATATCATTAATCTAAGCGTAACATCTTTCTGGTCTCGCCAGGGATCTGATCATGCGATCTCGCAAATGCAGAAATAATTTCCAGTGTCTGGAACCACTCTATCATTGCAATACACAAGATCTATCCGGATTGAACAAAAGTATTCTGACGTCTTATTAAAACAGTATTATATTTTAGATGGCAAGCAACAATAATACTACAGAGGAGATCCAGAAGCGCATAGTGAAAGCAGATAAAATCCAGACTGCTGTCCAGAAACAAAGATATTAGTGTACAAAACGCTTATTAGGCCAGTGCTCACGTACGCAGCTGAGACGTGGGTACTAACTAAGAGGAATGAGCGAGCACTGGACGTTTTTGAAAGGAAAATTTTGAGGCGTATCTTCGGACCGGTTCTAGAAAATGGACTTTGGCGCAGACGTTACAACAATGAGCTCTATACTCTGTTTAAGGAGCCAAACGTCACAAAATATTTAAAACTGGGAAGACTTCGATGGCTGGGTCATGTGGAGAGAATGTCCGAGCATCAAGCACCAAAGTCCCCGCTGAACTCAAGGCCAATAGGGCGAAGGAGCTTAGGAAGGCCAAAATTAAGATGGAGTGACAACGTCCTCAAAGATATCTCTGATTTAGAGCTTCGAAACTGGAGAGAGCTGGCACTAGACCGAGATGAGTGGAGGAAAATTATTGAGGAGGCCAAGACCCACCAAGGGTTATAGTGCCAAGAATGATGATGATGATATTTTAGATCGTATGGCGTATGGAAAAAGGCCGAAAAGTCAAGAAAGCTGGAGTATCTCGGACAAATTATGAGAGGACCAAAATATTGTCTCAACCAACTCATCATGCAGGGGATAATAGGTGGTAAAAGAAGCGCAGGAAGACGCGGAAGGAAGCGCAAGTTGCGTAACTTGAGGGATTGGTACAAGTGTAACTCGACTGAGTTGTTCCGTGCGGCGATAAGTAAAGCCGTTATCGCCAGAATGATCGCCGACCCCCTAGGAGATAAGGACCCATAAGGAGAAGAATAAATTAGATCAGTGGTGGTAAACCTCCTTCCTTCAAACGAATACGTCTGCCATGTGTAGATGACCTTTAATCAGGGCTGATGTTGTGAAGAAAAGTCGTATATAATTTACACGGCAGAACATCCCAGAAAACTCTAACCAGAAAATTCTAAACCGTGCCGTGCCGTAGAAGGCCGTAAAAACCTAAAAACATTTTTGTTAGTGAACTACTAGCTGGAACCCTTCGTAAATGACGGTACTTTTATATGCCGATTCCTAAATAATAAGTATTTACTTATTTATAGCCGAAACCCATGAAAAAGTAACAAATAACGACTTTTATCAAAATATTTGAACATTTTTAAATATTTCTCACCGGCAGTTAAAGGTACTATTTTAAACCCTGACGATTGTGCTGGGAGGAACATGAAATGGCTCGCGTCTTTGCCAAGTCCTGTATGTACTGTATTTTTGACGTGTTACGCAGGCTGGCTTTGGGATCAAGCCCCATCTCCGGCCGTTTAATTTCGCTTTTTTAGACATGAATCCGAACGAAATTATTATGTTTGATAAATTATATTTACCAATAAAAAATGCCACCAAAAAACAAAGCAAAAGAAACACTACAAAGCAGATAAATTTGGTGCCAGGCCCCAGGAATTTCATTAGTCATCATAAAAAATTGGATATTTATTTCGAAATAACACATGCAAGAAAAAATAGTTTATTCATGACATATGAGTTCTTTGTGTGTTTTTCACAAATTCTTTTTATTTTACTAATTAGAAAATGTTAAATACCCGGGAGGTATAATAAACATTTAGAAATTTCATAAAAAATTCCAGTTACCTGTTTATTACGTATGTTCGTCATACAATTAATTAATTTTTAATTGTGGTAAATCGATGTTCGGTTGCAAAGTTTCTTGGTCTTGTGGATATGATTCTAGCCTCTAGTGATTCAAAGGTTGCGGGTTTGAATCTCACTCCAGTCATCAATATTCTTATTATTTTCAAATTAAGCTAAATATGCTAGTACTATAAAAAAGGACTAACTTGCTGGTCAGGGGTGAGGTTCAAACCTGCGACCTTTGGATCGAGGCGAGAGCCGTAATCACGAGACCAACAAGCTACGTAAAGTATAAATAAATAAATTATAAATTCAAGGGGGGGGGGGGGGGGGGGCTAGTAAATGCTACGCTGGCGTTATATGTGGGGAGGGGGGGGATCAGAGTCGTGCTACGTAATTCTTTATTTTATTTGATTTGGTGCAATTGAAAAAGGTACAAAATATGCGATCGGTAAATCTGTATCAACAAATATGATTATTTTACATGTATTTTTTATAATTATAAATTTTTGTCCATTTTATACCCAATAATTTAAAAGTAGTTTTGATGGAAGAAAACAGCACAAACGAGAATTCTCCAAACTCGTGAAATGTTTCATTAATTTATTTACTGATAAAACAATTACAAGTTATACAAAATTACGATAATAAAGACAATGATAAAGACTCGACGGAACAGGGCCTCCGGCCTACGCCGGGGATAGTTGAGAGGCTGACATGCCCGCACAGGGTGTTGGCTATTTTTATATGTTTTGTCGCTGCCTCGTATACACTGCTGTGCCTAAGTTTTGTTTACGCAGCAGACTCGCCACGTCAGTGTGCGACCTAGATTGGTGGTTATGTATTTATGGGATGAGGCGCCATAAATATAATTGAATATGTGCGATCATTTCAGCTGTATCTGCGCGAGATAACAGCATCAGCTGGCTAACAGTGTCTGCCATAAATCACTACGACTGATTGATGTGTCATCGTTCGCGACGCTACTGAGTCGGGGTGTTCCACTTTGACGCGATTAGAGCGCTAACGGTTTCGGCGCATGCGCGGGCTTCCCACAGTTTTGCAAAGAAATCCGTTGTTAATGTATGTTAATTACCTTCGGCGGCTAATCTCGAGAAGTGCAACTCTCTGTGTCAAGAATCATAACTGCGCGGCTGTAACTGCACAACGTTTAATAGAAAATATGCAACGCCGGGTACCCGCGGCGAAACGTGGGAAAGTTATGCAAACCGCGCTGATAATCGCTTTGACGATCTCGCAGAAAATTGCGAGGGCTGTGGAGGCATGTGATAATTAACAGCCCTCAAAAGCTGTACGCGTTAAGCCATGTATTCACTAGGAGACAAATCGCGAAACATTCCGCTCGGCATGTCGCATCAACATCTACCCTCATGTTTTGGGGACAATGACGCGGTCATTTGACGTGTACACACCGGGACTCGCATATCTTGTCGCGGAAATGTCACCCGATGATGTTATGATGACAGCTGCAGTATCTCATTTGGCGAAAACGGGGTTCCGCGCAATTCGAAATGTTTTTTTGGGTCGCAATTTCAAATTAACAAGGTTTTACTGTAGTAAATTGAATATTATTAAAAACAAGGTCCTCTTTGCAAATAATTATTGTTTTCCACACGTCACGGAAATGTCGCCCTATGAGGTTATGATGTCAACTGCGTATCTGTTTATGTTAATGAGTTTATCGAAACGTAAGAGGAGAAAAAAGAGGAGAATGCGAAATTATTTACTGCAAAGAGAAAGAAGGACGGACATTCTATGCGATCTTCGATCGATACAGCTCGATGAGTTCAAGAACAATTTCGTTTCCCCACACTGTCATCTCGACAGATACAGCGCATGCGTATTCACTTGTAAACATACCACGTGATACTGACGCTCCGCATAATGTTGCAGTGAGCTCGCTTGGGTACCGTGCGCATGGCAACATTGCCACGGCACGTAGAAATGCCGCGCTATGTTGTGCGCGCCGTCGCGGAACAGTGCACGACATTGCAACGTCACGTAGACTCTGTGCCGCGCGTGCTGTTGAGGGACAATTTGTCCCCTAGTGAATACATGGCTTTATCCGCCATTCACGAAGAATGAAAAAAAGCTATGCACAGCAGAGCGTGTCGCTACAGAGTAGGGGTCGTTACAGTCGTCGCGTTGTAGTACCGAACCTGAAACATTTTCTGTACATGAACACTGTAGTAGGCAAGGTTTGCACATTATGACATTTGAGTTCGGGAGATTTTGGCAGATAACAATTTGGCAGATATACAAATACATGTACAAAAATGGTGTAAGTAAAACATTAATATATCGTCGCTGTATATATATAATTAAGCCTATGTGCCGTTTAATACATTCTCAGATGAACGAATCAATTTGTCAATTTTTCATATAAATAATAGAGATATACTAAATAAACATTGCCGTTCGTCTGGCAAGTCTGCCTAGTAATTATTTAAAATATTTTTATAAATCTAGTGTGTGCAATTATTTTTTAAAACAGTTTCATTCGTTTATCTCAGAATGTACTAAAACGCCACACAGGCTTAATTATATATACAGCGACGATATAATAAATTAAGCGTTGTTTCATTTACAGAGTAACTTCTTTAAAGTAATTTTTTTTTGTTAATATTATTAATATTTAAAGCATTAAATTTGTGGATAGACATTACAACAGAATGTTGGTTAACTTAGTAAAAACCACTACCACATTTAAGGTCTACCGGTTTCGAGACGTACCCGTCTCTTCGTCGGGACCAATACCACACTACCATGTTCACAACACTATACACCACAACCATAGTATTGTAAAGTTTCACAATACAATCGCATGCGTGTTAATCTTGTCAGAGACAAGCGTGCACTAACTAGATTCCTGATTGTTCTGTAGGCTAGTTAGTGCATGCTTGTCTCTGACAAGATTAACACGCATGTAATCAATATTAGTGAAAGTTTAATAATACTATGGTTGTGGTGTAGTGTTGTGAACATGGTAGTGTAGTGTTGGTCCTGATGAAGAGACGGGTACGTCTCGGAACCGGTAGACCTTAAATCTGGTACTGGTTTTTATTAAGTTAACTAACATTCTGTTAAAAAAAACTTTTTTTTTCAATTTTTTTTAAGAAGTTTAAGAAAGTTGCTTACAATCATGAGCGAAAACGCCGAAACATGCAACAACTATACAGGGTGTCTCATATCTCGACGTCAAGCCGAAATTAGATGATAGCCCAAGTCATAATGGTTATCAGAAAAATATTTTAAAAAATTAAAAAAACAATCAGTTAAAACTGGGCAAAGTATTGATTTTGAATACTTGGTTTGGTCAAAAAGTGACATTTTCTTCCAAGCTGAAGCAGTTGGTTTTGAATTTTGGACAAAAGTTTACAGAAGCATTATTCAGGATTACATAATAATAAAAAAATTAAGAAAAATAAATATTTGTAGCAACAGGAGTGAAAAGACCGTCACAGGGCGTAGATTTTTTAATTTTTTTTTTAATGCTTATAATTTTTAAAAAAGATGACTTCGATTTTTTTAAATATTTTTCTGATAACTATTATGACCTGGCCTATCACCCGATTTCGGCTTGACGTCGAGATACGGGAAACCCTGTATATATGTGAAAGAACTTTGGCCGACCGCCGTACTACAAATCTTTTAAAATACCAGCCACTACTTATAAAATGATATGAGGATCACGCTACGACTATATTTTCAAAGCTACATCAGATCAAAAACCTTCACAGGGAGGTACACCGCTTTCTATTTAAGAAAGGCAATCGAATTAGTATGTGTTAGCCGTGCGTACGAGGCGCACCGTTTCGAAGTGTTGGTGTTGACACCCGTAAACACCAACACAACGAAACAATGTGGGTCGTACGCACGGCTTACACATACTGATTCAATTGTCTTTCTTTAACGGAAGGAGGTCTACCATGGAAGTGTGCAAAATTGAAATAACTTGAGCATCAGACCCAAGTGACATGTTCTACCCAGCATTGCGGAACACGACGTGATGGTGAGTGAACACCGCGTTGGATGGCTTCATAGAGAAACGTGTTCAAACATCACGACCGGCCTGATGACTTCCGTTACACCTGACCATCCCCGTCTGCCGTAAAGCTGCAGAGTGGTGGAAAATCACTTGCATCCGTGCGAGATGAAATTGCACAGCATCACACCCAATCTCTGAAACTAGGAAGACTTGAAGAGCACCACGTTGACACTATCGCGAGGCAGAAGCGGAGGAATTGCGCGTAATCGAGGATTGTACGGCATTCTACACGTTTTACAATGAATCGGAAATCGCTAGAAATGTGGAGGTCGGTCGGTCATTCTCGAGGATTCGCGAAGTATCTGGAGCATTGACTCTTATAAATACGCGGCGGCATCGAGGTGAACACACATCGAGTTTTGACAAGCGAGACGAATCCAAAGAAAGCGAAATACGAACAAGAAGCGACAATAAATAAGAAAAGTGCCTATATACGTATTTGTGGAATACTTTCCAAAAGCAGCCAAGTTCATTCCTGTTCGTCTTAAAGAATGATATACAGGGCGTCTTACAGCTAGTGGCAAAAACTTCCTGAATGATGAATTCCTGCCTTGATAGTGAGTCGAAAATGAATGCAATACCAAAGTTTGCATTTGTTTTTCAATATTTGTGGCTTATTTTTTGCAAAAAGTTAAAATATCATTACAGTAACTAAATACCTGTCGATTATGTAAAATTAATTTTCTTGAATCTGTACCTATAAAACTCAATGCCTGTCTGTCTGTTATCTATACAAATCCACACCGTTTGTCCGATTCGATTCAAATTTTACATACTTATGCTTTAGAACCCGGCGGGTAACATAGGCAACATTTTTGAAACTTTGGAAACTTATTCTTTAGGACTCGGTGGTTAACATTGGTGACATTTACCCCCTATTCTTTTACCCTTTCCCTCCCCCTGATGTATTTTCAATGCAAATCTATACCGTTCGAATCGAAACTTTGTTTAACTCACAAAATTATTTTAAACTTAATCCTTAACCCGTGCAACGCCGGGTATAAACATCTAGTACATGATAAAAACATCAAGAAAATTGAAAATCTCTCAGACTAATACCAAGCATGGATCTCTCCATGGATCGTTGCTTGCATTTGAGCTTTTCTACATTTTTCTATGTAAGGGTCTTCTGTAATCATGTCATCTTCAAAATATTACATATGCTTGTAAAATATTACATACACTAATGTTACTCTCCGTCTACCAGGGTCAATTTATTACCTTGGTCTGTTTGTTATTTAAAATTAAAAAAATATTAGGGAATTTTTGCCTGAACATTTTCGACTTATAATTTACCTGTAAAGTATTGTGGACTAGCCCTGATATACCGATATTTACCGGAAATTCTGCAACGGAATTTTACCGCACGAGTTTTTACCGGTAATTTGGATAATCCGAAAGATCATGCGTGCCCTACTTAATCGTATCCTTCCACCACGAACCGTCTCTGAGAATATGGCCAAGAATCGTTAAGATTGCTTTTCTTATCGCCATTGCACAACCACACAACAATTTAACGGCGCCTGCAGATAAGAACGCCTCGCTGTTGTAAATATTAATTTCTAATATTTAAAAAAATGAGGGTAAACACAACACTGTTTTATTCCACTATATTTATTTTGAATTGTTAGAACGTTTTCGGGATTTCTCCCATTGTCAATAACAACACGTTTACAACTAAATTAAAAATAATTCGAGACAGAATTTATAGGGATTGGGTGGGTGTAGTGATTGTGGGGGTCGAGGGCGGGGTTAGAATGGATAGGAGTGGAGAGGTTATGGGCGGTATCTGGATGTTAATTATATTTCTATTATTTATTTTATTATTATTTATTTCTAAGATTTCCAAGATGTCCATTATTCTTCCTTTACTGCATCCATATAATAATTTCGAATCAAACTTATGTCCCTCCATTCTGGCATGGTCTACCATTTCTGAATTGAAACTTAAGTTTTTTACGGCTCTTTTATGCTCTTCTAGTCTTTCCTTTATTTTTCTCCCACTTTGTCCGATGTAAACTGAATCACAATCTGTCTGTATTAATTTCTGTCGGCAGTGCACCGGACCACCCAAGCACCGAGCAGCAAGTTCATCATATTCGAGATAGTCAGCACCACTCCATCGTCGGCGGCGGAGTCGAGCAAGTCGCAATTGGCTCCCGAACCACCAAGAAAAGAGAAGTTGAACAAGAACCAATAATTATTACAATTGCAATCATAACAATGAGGGCAGACTCGCCGCTTATTAAGGAACGTTTTATAAGCAAAAGCTCTTATATCGGCCCTTCTCATTCGCCGCCCGTTTGGCATTTTTTAATGCTGAAAGCAACAGTGCGATCCGCTGTTAAAAAAACAAGTGGGCCGAACGTCTGCCACCCAAAATTTGTCCCCATTGTCCCGGCTATTAATTTCTTTGTTAAGTACAGATGACAAAAATATTACAAAAAATACATAGAGAAAGAAAAAATAAAACGCAGTAATTCACGTGTGAGGAGCAAAACAGACAGGGGAAACTAAGGGGATACATACAGAACTTTTTCTTCTTCTTCTTATGGTGCCATCTCCCATCGGAGGTCGGCAATCATTCTGGCGATAACGATTTTATTTACCGCCGCACGCAACAACTCAGTCGAGTTACACTTATACCAGTCCCTCAAGTTACGCAGCCATGAGATGCGGCATCCTTCTACGCTTCTTTTACCACTTATTTTCTCCTGGATGATGAGTTGGTTCAGAAAATATTTTAGTCCTCTCATAATATGTCCGAGATACTCCAGCTTTCTTATCTTGATAGTTCGCAGCACTTCTCTGTCTTTTTCCATACGCCGGGGGACTTCATCATTCGTCAGTCTATCCACCCAGGAAACTTTCAATATGTATCTATAGATCCATATCTCAAAAGCCTCGACTTTGCGGATTAGTTATTGGTTTGGTGTCCATGCCACCACCCCATATAAGAGAATGGCAAAAATATAACACCGAACAATTCGCATTCTAGTTGCAGGCTTAGGTCACGGTTATAAAATAACGGTCTCATTCTGAGAAACGCACTTCTTGCCATCTCTATTGGAGCTTTTACTTCTTGAGATGGATCCCAGTTCTCATTCACCCGTGCACAGAACTGAACCGAAGAATTCAAATTGGATTTTACGAATTTGATGAAAATATGAACAATCATTCCCCACCAGTCTCCCGGACATCCCTGTGTTAAATGGAAACGTTGTTATTGTAAAAAGGTTTTGCAAAACAATGGGACCTTCCCGCCAGATTTCTTTTTGTTCAATGTCGGGTAGACCTATTTTCATATAAGACAATCGAATTAGTACGTGAAAGCCGTGCGTACATTATTTCGTTGTGTTGGTGTTTATACCCGTAAACGCCAACACAACGAAACAATGTGCGTCATATGCACGGCTTACACATACTAATTCGATTGTCTTTCTAAAATGAAGAGGTCTACAAACCGCTGATCACAGGTATATACATACATATATAAGGAAAATATTTTTTTACATTTTCTTATATGATCACATTAGATTCAAACACTAAATATATAATACACATAAACGTACATGTAAAATATACATAAATGTACAAATACTTGTCACTAAAGCGTGCCGAAAACACTTGTAATTGGGATAGTGGGCATAGTCTTCATTTATAATGTTTTATTATTAAGAGTATCATGTACCCATTATCCTGCTAGTGTCCCTAATAAATATATTTTTTTAGATGTGTACCTTATATCATACTTATTAACCTTATCAGGCCTATCGGCCACATCTGCTTCACATTCGCATTTGAATGCACACTTCGGTTTGGAGTTCAACTGTTAAACAGCTGAACAGTCTGAATCATAACAGGAGACAGTATTTTCGTTAAAAAAAGTAACCGTATCTAAATACTTTACAAACCACACAGTACTAGCCCAGGTGTAGAACCGTTACTCTGTATGATATCAGTCACCTGATATAATCTTATCCGATAAATAACTCATTGACATTTTTTATCTTGTATATTGTCCGCCGTGGCTGACCGACTTTTGCCGACTAAGTTTTGTTTCGTAATTGTGCTTAACTTCCTCATGCCCTGAAAAATATCCCCAAGGCCTCATTCGACCAGCAGGCTTGCACGGTTCTTTCGTATCCTACTGAATACATCGTCATCATCGTCAGCCGTCCCATGTATCCAGGGAGGAAGCTTCTTCAAGATTGTGGGTCCTGGGGTGACAGAGATGAAGAGTCAATTAATGTATATTATAGATGTCTCATAGAGAAGAAAGTGTAGTTTTTTATGGGAAGGTAGGTATAGAAGTCTTTTGGGTGTACGTAGGACTTATGACCTATCATATGTTTGGCTTAAGTGATCACTTTACACAATGTAACATTCGCCATTTTCACCCGTGATAGAATATACAATGCCTACTAATTTTTTTGTTAGTTGTATATATTTGAATTCCATGCCACACTTTATATATGCAATGTAACAACCTTTCCATGCGGCCTGTACAAAGCCATTTTCATTCCCCTAAATCCCCACAGATGTCGTTAATGTCACTAAATGAGAAAATCTACAATTGATTTTACGGAATTTTTGAAAGCAATATACTTTTTCTGTGTAATGAATTGTATTTCATTACCATACGATAGGTCATAAGTCCTATGTACACCCAAAAGACTTCTATACCTACTTTCCCATAAAAAACTACAGTTTCGTCTCTGTGAGACATCTATAATATACATTAATTGATTAATAATGTCTCTGTGGCATGAAATCCAGTACCGTTCTGAAAGATTTGAACAAACTCAAAATATTCTGAGATGAAGAGTCTAATTCTAGAACCATCTTTTTTTGGGAATGACGCTGGATTCTCTTAGAGGGTTCCTAGTTCGATTCGGTGATAAAACAACTATGTATGTGATTTTCTAAGCTATACAACTATGAGATTACGTACATAGTTGTGTATGTGATAATCACATATAAAACTATGCGATTACAAGCTGTAGCCCATACAAAATGACGGAACATTTGTTCGCATCTTTGCTAAGCCCTAGTATATATTTATACTATCTTCTTCACATTCGTATAGCGGCCGGTTCGGGTTTGCTGGCCTGGGGTTCAAGCCCCATCTCCGGCCGTTTAATTTGTTTTTTTAGTCGAGAATTCGAACGAAATTACGGACATTACACGAAATTACAGGCTGACAGGATGGGTAGGCAGATAACGAAATTATTTTTAGTTTGATGTACATAGTTGTATAGCTGAGATTTACAATACAATACAATACAATTACGTGATTACTGTAATATATCTGGATGAACGTCTGTCGGAAAGAATGAGAGAGTCGGACAGTATGAGAGAGAGAATGGATATAAATTAAGAGGCGCCATATTGACGCTCCCTCGGCCACCCCGTCAGTAATAACTTGTTCTCTATCTGAATACCGTAATTATATAGTCGCACGAACACCATTTACACAAACTAATAAAATATATTGAAGCGGAACATGGAGTTTCTCTGGATTCCCGAATACCTACAAAGTTCTCCTCCTGAAGCTAACGACGAGAACATCACAATTATGTTATGTCTAAATGTGTCACAATCCACATGCCATACAATTAATGCGTTAATGAAGCATTTTTCAGTATCATATATGCTGCGAGAGGCATATTCTTTTACCTACTATAAAGCGTGTGGCAATGGGCTACCTGGAATCCAATAGAAATGGAATCCAAAAGCAAATGCAACCACGGATTGGTGGATGGGATAATGTATGCCTACATCAGCCGGTAGGTAAAGAAGGTGCTGAGAGCCGATTGTATCGTCGTTTCGCACTATCATACCGGCTCGAAGCCTAGGCGGACGCCACACCATATCAGCAACTTACGAAACGTATCTAACTAACTAGCTGTTAACTGTGATATCGCGATTAATTAATATGTATATTTATGTACATTGCTTTGAGATTAAATGGAGTCGACCTGAACTAGAAATTACGAGCATATCCCGTATTGGCCAATGACGTGGAGAGTGAATAATCGTACACTACATTCCACACCGTAAACAGCCTTAAAAATAGCTAACAATCTAGCAACGCACCCCATTATCTCTTCTTCTGAGAGTAGATCAACCTTTACGGTAAATAAAGCTAAAATAGGCAGGGTTGGGATGATTTAAATGACTTGATTTAAATCAATACCTTTTTACTCCAAACAAATCAGCCAAAAGTGTCAAGGGACCTCCAGCAAAAGTTGAGCCCTTCACGGAGTAACAAGTCACACAGTAAACCACCCCTATTGATTGGTGGGTAGCAATACATAATATGAAAAAATGTATAACCGAAGAAAAATTGGATATAATCAAGAAACTGCCAAGTATAGGTCTTTTCATATAAGCTTGCAATTGAGTTAGTGTGGTACGCCCCTCTCGTATCCGTAAACTTGACACAACGAAACAACGTGCGTATTACGCACTGTACCCACACTAACTCAATTGCAAGCTTATATGAAAAGACTTATACAGTTGCTTCTTCCGCTGGTGTCGAAAGAATATTTTCGGCATTCAATTTGGTGCACAGCAAAATAAGAAATAGATTAGGCACCGAGGAGACGGACAAGTTAGTCTTCCTTTTGGTAAAACTAAATTCTAACAAATTACAAAACCAATAAAAACATAACATCTAAGTTATATGTAAGTAAATATAAGTGACTGCGACTGCGGTGAAACCAAAATAGTTTTATGTTCATTTATTAATTTTAAGTATTTTTTTATTTTCCTTGTTAATTTTTGTTCAATATAAAAATATGCCACTGTTTTTTTTATATGATTGACTTTTAGAAGAACTAGCTGATTTTCGTTAATTTTACTGTATTTCTTGTTAAATATGGCAAATAAATATACTACTGCGTCTTTTTAAAAATTACTGATATTTTAGAACTAATAGGTTGATTTTTATAAATTTTATTAATAATTTAAATAAACAAAAATTATATTGTGTTTTTTCTCAACAATAACTGACTTCCAAATTAAAAAAGATCGAAATATTAAAAAAGAGTGATGTTTATCAACCCTGAAAATAGTGATTAAGACGCTAATTCGGCAACAGCCGCCATAAAACCTAGCTTTGTTATAAATTTATGAAAAAATGTAAACACTTTTTTGTTTTTGAGGAATTACATCATCTTGACAATTTCAAAAAAATTTTTTTTTTCAATTTACCTTCTAGTATGAAACGTAGTATACAGTAAGTCTGCGACTTGATTCAAACTGGAATATACATTTTTTTGATAAGTTATAGCGATTTATAGCGGAGTAGGTAAATTTTTATACTCATTTTGGTTCCTTTGTAGTTTTCTCGAAATTTTTTTTCTCAGAATGGTGGATAAAATAACTTAAAAACAATTAGGCCGATTTGGTTCAAATTATTCACGCATATTACTAATATTATTATTGTTTATTTTTTTAAATTATCTACAATGTAGCCCACTATTATTTTTTTTTGATAAAGTGCACCATTTGCTTATTATGATTTTTTTGCAAAAAATTGCCTTCTTCACAAAATAAATCATAGTAAGCTATATTGATTATAAAAAATTTATTCGTTTCAATAAAAAACCTTGCAAAAAATTAATTTTTGAAAAGTTTTTATCATTTTATTTGACTCGTATGAATTTTTCATCATCGATATAATTAAGTTACTAAAATGATAATTCAATTTTTTTTTAAAAAGTCCGAAATATTGTTAAAAAAAGGCAAAATTTGAAGTCGCATATCTCCATAACTATTGATATTATTTCGTGGGTGCTTGAACAATTTCGACTTATAATTAAGATAGGCTGTATATGTAAGGTATTATGTTTGGATTAGCTCTGTTAACAGGATTGGATTAGCTCTGTTAAACCCAGTACATCAGCCATTATTTTATGATTAATATATGCATGTAAAAAATGTAAAAATATTCATATTTATCCGACTTAAAAAAATCTACATGTACACCGAGTTTACAGCACCGGAACGCGCATTTCAATTTTAGCACCGCATGGGAAAGGTTAACAATATTTATGTGGGACATTATTTATAGCATTAGAACACTTCTCCGAATGAATCGGCTTGTTTACAAGCGGGACTGGGCCACAGGCACGAAGATAAGGAATGCTTATTAATGTTGGAAGGCGGCAAAATGGCGCCGTGCGCTACCGCCCGGCTGACATGACGCCGCATTGTTCGGCTCTTTTTTCCTTCCAAGAAACCGAATCCCACGCCGAGTCAACAACTCATTGTTTCGCCGCAAGCCGGATCGCATTTCACCGTCGGTCGCCATCTTTCATATTTACCGTCCTTCATTTCTTCACACACACCTTCCACGTTCCTCTGGAACCTTCCCTCCCTGCAGGCGGTCCTGTCACACTGCTGGGACGATCGCCTTTTACTGCCATGCGGTAAAAGGGTTAAGAGGGGGGTAAGGTTTTCAACTTTTTTTTTTTTGCATTTTATTTTTAATTTTTTGAATGAATGTATAACATCGCAAGAATATTGTGTCAAAATTTCAAGTCAATCGGAGCAAAATGGACGAAATTATGAACATTTGAGCGATACTCAGACTGATTTTCTATACTTGCTCGGGCAGCTAAGAGGCGCGCTCACCTGAGGACTACCGGACGTGCTATTTTATTGGAAGAGTTTTGCGTAGACAAGGACAAAAAGATGCTGATGATGAAAGCTCTTTGCTGTGTGAACATGGCATCGACGATTATGTGTAAGTATAAAATAAGTGTTGAGTTTTCCCCACATCTCACGTTTTCAAAGTCGATGTCCATCATAACTTCAAAACTACTGCACCGATCCTTTTGAAATTTTGAACACTATTTCTGTACATAATTTACGAGGTAACGCTGGAGACTTTTTTTCAAATTTGTTATTAATTTTTATTTTTTAATAACAAATTAGTCGATATTTTTCACAAAATATCGCGTTTTTCCCTTCAGTGTTCCAAAAAATTGAAAAATTGAAATTTCAAAAAACCCTCCCAGCGTTACCTGGGAAAACCTATTATCTAACGAATGAACTTTGATTTTTTTATTTCAGATGATCTAGCACCAAGTTATGATGGACACCGCAATTCTACTTTTTTCCGAGACCCGTCCGAATAATTGCTGCCATTGCCGTATTTTTTAATATTTCGTCTTGAAAATTTTACACAATATTCTTCAAATGTCATACTTTAATGTACCATTGGTTTTAATAAAGAAATTTTTACTGTGTAGTCACAAAAAATTCACAAAAACATGCCTTTTTTGTACGAATTAACCTTACACCCCCCTTAAGCCACGTATTCACCAGGGGACGAATTGTCCCTCAACATCACGCTCGGCATAGGGTCTACGTGACGCTGCAACGTCGCGCACTGTTCCGCGACGTCGCGCGCAACGCAGCGCGGCATTTCTATGCGCCGCGGCAACGTTGCCATGCGCACGGTTCCCGAGCGAGCACACGGGGACATAGTCAGTGATGTGATCTTGGTGGACTTCCCGTCATATGTAGCGGATTGGAGTGCCCTCGAAACGGGAGAATTTCATGTCTAACTGGATTTACAGGATGATGGATTTTCTGGGGGAATCGAATAAAAATATTTTTGGAAACTGGAATACTTTTTTTTCGCGATACATCGAATATCGATATTTTTTTTGGATCAAATTAGTATCTTTTTTGATACGTTTTTTCCAACCACCTTTTTTGGGAATATTATTTTTGGGAAAAAATGTCCACATTTTCCATATATTTTTTCCGGGGACCTTTTTTTTTTGGTCGCCAAAAGATCAACGACTTAAAATGAACAGTTCATGGAATTTACTGTACATTCTAGCGGGAATGAAGATTCCAAGGTGGCAACACTGGACATAGTACCGCGCGTCAGTATCATGTGGTGTGTTGACAAGCTGAGACGCATGCGCTAAAGTTACATATGCTATATGATGTGATATAAAACAGCGTTCCGTAATATTGTGTCTTGCTTGAATGGAAGACCCGATCATTCGTAATAATCTGTTGTTGCCATTCGAATGAAATTAACAAATGATCCGTCAGACATTCGAAGATCGCATAGAATATCCATTCTTTTTTTTCCTTTTCAGTAAATACTTTCGTACCCACCACCTTTTTCTGCTCTTACGTTTCGATAACTCGTTAGAATAAATAGATACGCAGCACTAATCATCATAACCCTAACCGTACACGTCAAATGATCGCGTCATTGTCCCCGAAACATGAGCGTAGATGTTGATGCGACATGCCGCGCGGAATGTTGCGCTATTTGTCCCCTAGTGAATAAATGGCTTTAGGTACCATCACAAAGTTAACAGTTTTTTCCCAAAAGCTGATAGACAAATTCAGAATAGTTATTGCTATTTGAACACCTTAAGTGCTCCTGAATTCTAATATCAAAATTTCTGCAAGTTATGTCCATGTAAAAATGATCAATTCACAATCATTACATACATTACAGTTATTATGCTTGATGAAGAAACGTGTAATATTTACATTAACGGGTCATTCTCTTTTTTGTTGTAGTTAAACTGTCCCTGTCCATTTTCGTGACGTAGTGGTATTTAAAAATGTTCATTTTTGTTTTGTTTAATAATATGATCTCATAAGGCTCGGTTGCGCCAGCAGAAGTAAAGGTAAAAAAAGTTACTCGAGTGACTTTAAAGTTACTCAAGTTACTCTTTTTACTAAAAACGGGTTGCGCCAGCGATGGTAAAAATTATTTTACTCGCCGAAGTACATACATGAGTAACTTTATTTTACTCTCCAAGATAAGTGGGTAAAAGTAAAAATGTTGGTAAAAAAAATGGCCGTCCTCTCACAGCTGATTTGAAAATGTGACATTTGTCCATATAGGTACTTGTCATTTTAATTTTTTCGCTGTCATTTTCGTATTGAAATTTGTAAACATTAAAATGAATCTTTTAATTTCGCGTTATTTTAGCGATGGTTTGACGTTTGTTTCATTTGTTTCATGGAATAAAGTGGTTTGTTTGAACTGGTTTTGAACCGCAAAAGTACGTATTGCCAGTGGTGAAAAACTGAAATAAATCAAATTCCATAGACAAATGCGGTATTTGAGGTTTATTCCGCTTGGCACCCTATTAGCCTTATGATTGGTTTGACAGCGGTAAAAAAGGCATTTGTGCAACCCGAAATCGAGTTTACTCTGATCTGAGGGTAAAAAAAGTTACTCGGGTCAATGTTACTCGAACCAAATTTACTTCTGCTGGCGCAACCGAGCCTAAGTTTTAGAAACTATAAAGAAATAAGGTTTCAATTGTATTTAATAAATAAGAAAAAAATTATGTTGTGACTGAGTTGTTTATTCTTGTTGGGATTTTTTACCAAACGAGACAATAAAAAACTAAACCCATAAAAACCAAGTTTTTATTATACTCCCTTTTTCTGTCGCTTATCTCCGTAATTGTAAAAATGAATAATTTATATTCAAATTGAATGAAGAATAGTCCTCCAAAGTTTACGGTACTACCTATGAGACACTGTATAATAGCTTTCAAATGTCTTGATATTTATCACACAAACATAACTGCTACGACACTTAATAGATGTCGCCACATTTCTCAAATAAACTTTTAGCGTACGTCCCTTAGAGTATATACAATTTACGTTTGTATATACTCTAAAGTACGTCCCGAAAAATTTTGTCGTAGGATAATTAAAACGACACTGAGGGTAAGGGATATGATACGTACATAATAACGATTTCATAACACATCAGCTATTTACTGTTCTAAAATACATGCGACTATTGTATGTATTTCGTAAGCTTTCATTTGTTTTGCAAGCCATTTCGTCAGGTTGGAAACAGAGATGTCAGCGATAATTTTTTTGATTGAGTGAGTGAGTATTCTGGAACAACGCTCGTAATTCTTGGAAATAATGTCACAACTGTCTTCCAACAATCGCGTTTAAAATCGCACCGTAACTGGAACGGGTCATTCCAGCTAACATTCTTGAAAAAATATTAACTGGCAAGTTGCAATAAATTATGTTGCAAAACGCCATAAAATTTCATGGACGACATCATTTAAATACTGAATATAATCACAAAACTGTAAATTTGTCCAACATACAAATCGCCACGAACTTGCTCAGATAACAGTTTTAGCAGTTCCGGAAACACTGACCGTGGCAATGCGACGGTCACTACCTTGCCGAAGCAATCCAGCGAATCAATGTACAAGGCGACACACGACAGGACGATTTGAATGGTGGACGCCAAGCTCAGAGTTCAACCTCTACTTCAGCTGCAGAAAGGGTTATAGAACAAGTTAACCCTTACTCGGCCCGATTCTGAAAATAACAATGTCTGGATTTTTAACATCTTTATCCCAACACTTAATAGACGATAATAAAAATTTAAAATGTCCAGAGCGGATTTTGTAATTCTACGGCTCAAATACACACATTTTTTGACAGATATGTCTGGATCTTTACGATCTTTATCCCAACACTTAATAGACGATAATAAAAATTAAAAATAAACGAGACATAGCTTTACTTCGGTGTTTGTTTCTGTAAGTTTCTACATGGGATAGATATACAGGGAGGGAGAAAGATGTAAATTGTTATCTGTCAAATATCGATATGGGAAAATTTGAATACGCGGTAACGCCGAACGCGGTCATGACAAGTTTAGCCATGATATTTCATCTGGACGCTGTGGATGAAGAAATTAATACGTTTTTAAGAAACAATCTTTCTTATATCATCTTTTAATACAGTGTATTTGAGCCGTAGAATTACAAAATCCGCTCTGGACATTTTTAATTTTTATTATCGTCTATTAAGTGTTGGGATAAAGATCTTAAAGATCCAGACATTGTTATTTTCAGAATACGGATGACTGTCTACTCTACGTAACACAGAACGGTACATTAGAAACATTTTCAGCGCCCTTGAGATCTAATTTGGCGCTATATAAAATATTAATTCTTTAATGAGCTCCATTTCAAATTTCTCTGATTGAACTTACTACTTTGCATTGAAGAGATACTTGACTTTTTTTATTTTTGTTTCGCTAAGTGAACACTACTGATTCGAGCTACACGTGGGTTTTGACTGCCATGCGGTCCCGCTTCAAGTGGGTGCGAAACAGCTTGCCTTCTCGCTCGCTCTTGTGATTCACTGCTATCATTCCTAGGTACTAAGGCGCATGAATAAGTTAGGAGAAACCAAGAAAACACGCGCATTCTTTGATCTGCGAAATGTGATCTCAAATAAGTCACCATGCACCAGACCACACGGTGAAGAAGGCAATGTCTATGAAGTTTCATCAACAGCCATCCAGAGCAAGACCAAAGAACTCCTGGATGACACAATGCTCCAAAATACTGCAGAGGAACGGCCTGGATGAAAGCGATACCCAGAACCGAAGAAGATACAGCCTGAGAACGAGAAGAGCCGACCCCAAAAGCCTACTTAGGCAATGATTTGGACAGTGCAAGGAAGAAGAAGATAAATCATCATGAAAGGAAACGTAGAATGAAGCGGCGTAGATATAGAAAGATAATTATATTAATGATTAATGATGTCTCTGTGACAAAAATCCAATACTGTGTTCTGAAAAATTTGGACAAACGAAAAAAAAATCTCAATGAAAATACCGGTCTTAAAAGGAGTTTAAAAAATTGAAATGATATTTCAGGCGTATTCTCGTGTAATGCTAATAATTCGGAAGAATCTCATTGCACATGTAAAGGATATTGCTAAAAAATTCCAAATTCCAAAAAAGATATCTCGTTAGTGACATCCGTGGTCATTTAAGGAGAATGAAAAAGCTTTAGACGCGGGTCGCGCTAAGGATTATTACAACACGTTTACGGAACATGTCGTAAAATTAAAATATACCTATACAACTTCCAAAAATTTGATAGACACGGTATTCTATCACAGGTGGAAATGGTGAATGTTACATTGTGTAAGGTAATCACGTAAGCCATATGAACACCCAAAGACTTCCATACCTACTTTCCCATAAAAATATAATTTCGTCTCTGTGAGACATCTATAATATACATTGTTTAAAAAGATAAGTTTGCTTACGTTTCCTCAGAACTCAAGTCATACACGGTATAAACCAGCATATGATGAAAAAGAGCCTTAATCATGGCTACTTAGTCATATCTAAATCATCATCATCATCATCATTCTTGGCACTACAACCCTTAGTGGGTCTTGGCCTCCTCAATAATTTTCCTCCACTCATCTCGGTCTAGTGCCAGCTCATAGCTCAGTCATATCTAAATACAAGCCGATAAATTACCGCACATTTAAAAAAATCTATGACCATTTCTGAATGAAGAATTACTCAATAAATTACTGGCAGTGATATCGACAATATGCAGAAGTCAGAAGGATGACTCAATAAAACATCAATGGGCGGTAAAACGGATCACCACAAAGTGTATGTGATGAATAATTAATGTGGTTTATGGTTTGAAAACAATCATAAAACCACACGCCTGCCATATGACATCAAAAGGAGATTAACTGCCAGAAAAACAATGAATCGCGCTCTAAAAGCAATTATCGCCAATAGGAGTTTGTCGTAAGGAGCAGAATGGAGTTCTATTGCCAACTCTAATTGCGTGGAGTGAAGCCTGGATTTGGTAAAGAGGAACAAAAGTAGAGAGGAGAGGATAACAACCATGTGTTGATCGATATTATATAACACTAGCTGTAACCCGTCAAAAATGACAGTACATTTACATGTCGGTTCCTAAGGACCAAGTATTAGGTCCTTACATATGATATTGACGTTTAGTATGGGAGGAACATAAAGCCGATTTTTTTTTATTATAATATATTTATTTAATCAAAGTATGTACCATTGCTATCTATGCACTTTTGCCATCTTATGGGTAGTTCATCGATCCCTTTACTAAAAAAACCATTCGGACGGGAATCAATAAAATCTTTGAAGGCGGTTTGGACTGCCCCATCGGAGTTGAATTTTTTCCTTTGCAAGAAGTTATCCAAATTTCGAAAAAAAATGGTAATCTATTGGGGCAAGGTTCGGAGAGTACGGTGGATGTCTTAGACATTCCAATTGAAGCTCCTCTAATTTGGTAGACGTCTGTTGTGCAGTGTGTGGTCTAGCGTTATCATGAAGCAGCAGTGGCCTAGAGCGATTAACCAGCCTCGGTTGTTTAGCAGCTAGCTTTTCCATCATGTTTTGCAGTTGCTGACAATAGACATCTGCCGTAATCGTCTGGCCAGATTTAAGAAAGCTGTAGTGAACGACACCAGCACTAGTCCACCAAACACTCACAAGTAACTTTTTTGGAGTCAATTTTCGCTTGAGGCATGGTTTGCCTGGTTCGGCAGGGTTCAGCCACTGCGATGAGCGCTTCCGATTATCGTACAAGATCCACTTTTCATTACAGGTAATGATTCGATTTAAAATCCCTTCATTATTGTGCCGGTTGAGTAATGCAACGCAGCAGTCAACGCGCGTTTGTTGATTTGCTTCACTCAATTCGTGAGGTACCCACTTTTCAAGCTTTTTCACCTTACCAATTTGCTTCAAGTGGATTAAAACAGTTTTATCACTAACACCGCAGCCTGCAGCTAACTCGGATGTGGTTTGCGATGGATCCGCTTCCACAATAGCCTTCAATTCTTCATTATCAACTTTGGTCTCCGGCCGTCCACGGGGCTTGTTCTGCAGGTCGAAATTTCCAGAACGAAAACGTTGGAACCAAAAACGCACTTTGTATTCTTTTGCGGCACCGTCGCCATACACATCATTAATCCTTCGAGCCGTTTCTGCAGCACTGGTGCCACGGTGGAACTTTTACTCGTAAATAACGCGATATTTCAAGTTTTTCATTTTGTAAACTGAGTGACGCAAAGAAAAAAACAATTGAGGAAAAAACAAATGAATTATAATTTTCAAAACAAAAATACATGAGTAAATAGCTGTATAAATTTGGATTTGGAATTCCTAACCAAAGAGAAGATATTTGAGATCAAATTTGCCAGTACGGCAAAACGTCAATTTCATATGTAAGGACCTAATATTTATTTATTTTATTAAAAGAAAAAAATTTGGAAAAATTTTTGGAAAAAAAAATTCGAAAAGAATTCTTTCCAAACCAAAATATTTTTGAAAAAAAAATTTTTGGAAAAAAAAATCGAATTTTCTTTACTACAAAAAAGTTACGGATGTTACACGAAGTTACACGGACGGACAGACAGACAACGAAATTATGAATATTGTAAAAAATACGTACTAATATTATTTGAAATAAATAAAAATAAATTTTAAAAGTTGGTAGAAATCAGTTTGTTGCACACATAAAACTAAAGCCAATTTTTCGCTATAACGACAGAAATATATTTGTGTTTTGAATACAGGCGGTATTCTTTTTATAGAACTCCATGGGTAAACAAAGTCGCTAGACACAAAATAATTGGAACGCTATTCCGTAATTCGCACTGATTCCCCACTAGAATATTCCGTACGCAGGTACTGTTGAAGCGGAGACAATCAAGACAAAGAGCAAGCCAAGAACAACTGAAATAAGAACTTTACTCTGCATGATCGCGTGAGGAATACAGTAATCTGGAAGGTCTGCGAGGTTCAAGATGTGGTCAGATGGGGCGACAGCATCAACAATACCAACGCGTACAAAGAATGAGCAGGACAAGATTACCACACATAGATCTGCACGGCGTACCAGATGGACCGCGCCCACCAGGGAGACCCCCGAAGCGATGGAATTCAGCATCTCAAGAGGAAACCACTGCACAAATAGACTCTTGAGTCTAAACAAAGTCGAAGAAGAAGAAGGTAGTATTTATTTGCTGGCTGTGCATGTTCGCTCGGATCACAGTTCGCCTGTCAAAAATAACAATTCCCTCGCCCAATTGATAACAATTGTTTTATCTCGAATATTCTCGCACATTTCCATGAATTTCAGTTCTTTCCAAATTATTCTAAAACTTTTGATATATGCATTTCTCCTCGTTTTTAAGAATCTCTTGACAAATGTATGAAAGTGGACGATGCAAAAGTGATATGCTTGTAGTCTCTGCCTATCCCTGCGAAGAAACAGCGTGATGATTTGTTAATTAGTTAGGTAGGTAGTTTATGATTTTAAAAAGATCACAAAGCCAGGCAGCTACCGTGAAAAAATAAAAACGTCGAATCGGAACCCGGAAACATAAAACTGGTTGACAGACACATCGCTTCCGATGAAACGTTTTGACATTTGGAGCCAGTCGAGAGGTGTGAAGTGCGAAGAAGAAACATATCTTAAGAGGTTGCTGTGTGACGTGATGACTTGGAGAGCTCGGCGAGAGATGTCTAGAAAATTTCCCAACAGCCATAAAGTAGCTGAACGATAATAGATATACATAGACCAGTGATTGCGAACCCGTGACCCGCGGGACAGACACTGACCCGTGCAGGCTTTTTAAATGACCAACGTATTTTATAAACTTACTGGCTGTAACCCGTAAAAAATGACGGTACTTTACATGTCGGTTCAAATGAAAAAAAAATTAAATAAATTTTTTTAATTTAAAAAAATTGATTGAAAAACAGACAGACAACGAAATTATTATAATTGGGATTTTTTATATCATAAAAGAGAACATATCTTCACTTGCAAAAGTAAAAATTGTTAAACAAAAAGGAAACGTAATTTTTTTAATATTCAAAAGTGCGAGCAAGCAAACAAAGCCGCAAGTATTGCTGGATGCTTGAGAAATGCTGTCTGGAGAAACGAATATATGCTCAAGGAGAGCGAAGTGAAGATATATAAGACCTGTGTCCGCCCAATCATGAAGTACGGTATCGAGACAAGGCTGACACTACCAGAACTAAAAATTTCCTAAGAACAACTGAGATGAAGACTCTCCGACCCATTGCGGGACTGACAATCCGAGACCGAGTGAGGAATTCCGAAATACGAAGGAATTGTGACGTCGAGGATATTGCCCGATGGGGAAGATCTAGAAGACGTTACTGGAGAGATCATGTGGAGAGAGCTTGTTATGAGAGAGCAGTGAGCATAGCAGCGAACAAACTGCCGTCTGGTACCAGACTCCCAGGAAGACCGCATAAAAGATGGCGAGATAGCTGGACATCTGTATCCCAGGAACAGGCTCCGAGCAATGACAGGACGCAGTCCTCGATAAAGCAGAAGAAGAAGAGAAGAGAATTTAAAAAAGTAGCTTTTAACCACCCTCCCCTCCCCCTTTCCAAGTGACGCCACTGACCCACGAATTAGTACTAAAAAAAATAATGAAAAAGTTGACCCACATTTTTAAAAAATGTTCGCCATCACTGACATAGACGAAACCAGCTCTTTGATACAGCAGTGCCGAATCTTGTATCTGATTGTAAAATTGTGTGTAAATTGGAGCGGATTCACAATGGACTACGAAAAGCAATCGGTTTTGACGTATTTAGCGCAGTTCCTAGTGTTGAGGTATACAGTTATTATAACTGCGATTTTGAAATATCGATTATAACTACGATTGATAACTGGGTATGAAAAATTGGCAAGCAATCCTCCTTTTCTCAGGCAATAATAATTTCAAAAAAATAGACGGAACGTACTAAATGACATCTATGAGAAATGTTAAGACAACTTTTAATTGCATCGAGTCAAAATTGACCAAGTGTGCAATGTTATATTATACAGGGTGTCTCATAGCTAGTAGCAAAAAGTTTACAGGTGGACTCCTGTCTTAATGAGTAGAAAGTTTTCAGGCAACGATGGCATAATATCATTATTTATGGAGATATGCAATATCAAATTTTGAATTTTTTTGAACTATCATTACAGTAACTTATATCGATTATTTGAAAAATTCATTCGACATACATACAAGTCGCTAAGATGATAAAAACCTTGCAAAAATTGAAAATAGAATTTTTTACAAGGTTTTTATCATTTTATTTGAGATGTATTGAAGAGAATGATTTTTTCATAATCGATATAAGTTTCTGTAATGATAGTTCAAATTTTTGCAAAAAATATGCCATTGAAAACAAATATAAATTTTGATATCTCCATAACTATTGGTTGTTTGAACATTTTCGACTCATTATCAAGGCAGGAATCCATGTGTAAAATTTTTGCTACTAGCTATGATTCACCCTGTATAATAGTGTTCAAGACAGGATTGTTATGATAACGCAAACTAATGAGAATATAAATTAAGATAAATTATAGAAGTATCGCAAAGACGAAGCTATTTATATGGAAAACGTGTATGGAAGTCTTTATAGGGTGGCCCAGGGCTTATGACCTGTGTGAATTGACTTAAGTGATCACTTTACACGACACAAAGTTCAACAATTCATATAGAACCGTAAGACCATTTATATAGAAATATTGTTCAATGAGAATATATTTGATTATTACTTATTACGTAGGGCGGTATGCTGTTTACTATTACCACTGCTGTAACAACCGGTCTTTAGTAAGAATATAATTCGGCATTCAGATTCTATGACAATTGCATACAAGACGGGTGCATATATAGACTACTGCACACAGACAGATTATTATTCTGCTGACGAAGCTTTGTAACCAACCTAACCGAACCTAACCTAACCCAATTTAATTTAACTAACCTAACCTAACCTAACTTAATATAATTTAACGTATGTTCATGTGAAAATTAATATATCTGCGATACCGCAAATTTCTCGAAACTTTAATTTGATAATGATTGGCAATATTTAATAAATTGAAATTTTTTAAAAATTAAGAAAACTGAGTCTATCGTAAAAATGCTTTTTATTAGGGGACTCAATTACGCATACAATAAATACATTAACGGGAGCATTAGTGTATCTTAAATATACATATTATACAAAAACACTTCAATATTACAAATACATAAAGAAACATACATTCAACAAAATACAAATACACCACAAACTCATAATACTAATATTAATAGCCAAAGAGCGCAAATAATAGGATGTTTAAACATTACCAAATACAACAAAACAGCCACACAACACCATTACACTTATCTAGGGGTTAAATTTTTCGATAACTTACCAATGTATGTCAGAAATGGATAACAGTATACAAAATTCAAGAAATACATAAAACAAATAGAATATACAAATCAAAAAATAACTGTACTCCGAAAATAATTTGTATATACTTGAGTCACTAATATTTATTTTAAGATCTTTACATTTCTCTACACTGTTCCATTTATTGATTTATACATACATCACTCATGTTCTTATGCATCATGTACTCCTGTCCCCAAACACAAATTTTAATATTTCTGGGGGCAGTTAAACACTTAAAAAAAATGTAATATTCACTGTCACTGTAACATGTATGTATTTATTTTATTTTCAATAGAGAATTCTATATATTAAATATGCGAGGGGGGATATTCTTCCGCTGTGACCCAGGCCCCTCGCCTAAAGAAAGGATTCAGTTCATCTTTGTACAATTTAGTATTCTGTAATTGTGACTTATATTCTTTACATGTGTTCTGTTTTCAAATTATCGATGGTCTGTATAAAATAAATAATTAAAATCGCTTGAAGATTTTTTGAATACCGCTCGTACATACTTAATAATCTAAACACTTCGCAGACGGCATGTATAGGACCATAAGTCAAGGCGATTCGAAAGGCGTTCGTGATGGATTGGACGGAAGATTGCGGATAGCAAACAATCCCATCTTCCACAGGTGAAGCGAACAATGCACCGTGTTTTGTAACGCCGAGGCTAATGTGGCGTGGTCCACTGAATTTAAATGAGACTGGATTACTGATAGCACATGGCTCGTTTGTCTGCTAGAAAACGTCATCATTCAACCTACTGCTGCGTGAAGAAACATAAATTTCCGGCTGGTGAAAGCCCTGGTATTCTCCGTATTCGCATTTGCTAGCAAGAATGATACTCGGGATATGAAGAACAAAAAAAGGCAGAATATAGAAGTGTCGACCGACCCTGAAAAGCCTGTGCTATCCGCACGCCGGGTAATTAAAGAGAGAGTTAGTGCTCACTCTTTTTATAGCGGTGCCACCTTCTGTTCCAGTAAAGGTGGCCTACCTGAGTACATTACAAAATAGAAGCGTGGACACTCACTCACTGAAACAGTGCTGAAGCGATTTGAATCATTTGAGATGACAGACGGCTTCTGAAAATAACCTGGATCGGTAGAGTTACTAATGACAATGGATGCGAAAGGATAAATTAAAACCCGGAAATCACTATAACGAAAATAACCGATTAAAATTACGGTTTGACAATCACTATTGTTACCAATCTCTCTCATTTCTCAATTTCAAACAAGCAGTGTGCGGGAGAAGTAGGAAAAAAGACCACGATGTTGTCATGAGTCCCTTAGCGTGGTCTAAATCTAGCGCACCGTTTTTTGCAAAACGGTGCGCTTGCAAAACCGCAAGTTTTTGAGCGTCCCTTTTGTTGAGAGTACAAGAGCTGTAAGTACAATCCAACAATGCTTTATAAGTATTGTAGCGAGACCTACTGTGTAAATGCTGATAACAACGATGACACGCAACGGCGGTCACTCATCCGTGACCGAGTTACCTCTCTAGAGAATTCTACGATGTCCCATCTCATGGTAGAATACAACTTAGAATCATCTAGAAACTTTCCACAGGCTTCTCTAAAATAAACCTTTCGAGGGAATTTAGCTATAAAAGGAGTCACGCGACGCGGACTCAAGCAATTCAGTCCATGACTGACAAGGCGACATCTCCGCTATATTACCAGTGTGATCAGTGATTCGGGATATTACAACACGCGGTTTTAATAAGTGATTTTAGTAGCGGAATAAAGGAAGAAGTAATTTCTACGTGCGAACATTGCACGGAATTTACCAGAAGTGATCTAAGCAATAGAGAAGCGCTAATTAGTGCCAATTAACGAACAGTTCAATAATAAGTGTGTGAAATATTCGGAAGACATTTAGCGACAATAAAATTACGAACTGTACTACAATTTAACTCGTGTTCAGCGACGTTATTTGGTAACAACAGTATTGTGAAACCGATTAGTTTCGGTGGCGACGATCGTCGTCTGGCTCGCTTCCGAGAATCGTCTCTCGAGGCGGCGACAGGAGTACCAGCGACGCGTAAAATCGAAAAGAGAAAAGAAAAAATTTACATAGTTTTACAGGCGTCACAGCGGAGAACAACAACCTTCCGATGGCGACCAGCTCCGCATCGGTGTGGCGGGCGCCAGCGCCAGCCCGGCACACCTCCAGCCGCAATCAGCCAGCGCCCTCAACCGTGAAGCCGCGGTGGTTTATGCAAATACTACGGCGAGCAGCGCCGGTTGGAGCCAGCGCCTCGGGTGAATCACCTGCAGCTGTTGCAAGACCGCGGTTCTGCATTTTTCACGTCTTCGGCTTCTCCGTTCTTCGGTCGGACCGCCCAACCCTGATTTCAATTCAAAATACGTAACAGTTTAGAGACATTCGCGTGACGAAGACGTTTTGTGTTGTAGCCAAGCAGAAAACGCTGAGCCTGAGTTGAATACTAAGGCGGAGTGAAATTTTTAGTACGTGAAACATTTCTGAGAACACAATTACTGGATTATTGTTAAACTAGCTGTAATCCGTCAAATACAACGGAACTTTGGTTCGCGTCTTTGTTAAGACCTAGGATATATATGTATAATATATTTTTGGCCACATAGAGGCGACCGTAGCAACATGCGTAGAACGGCCGGTTCGGGTATGCTGGTCCGAGGTTCAAGCCCCATCTCCGGCTTTATATATATATTTTTTTTTGTTTTTTAGCCGTGTATTAGAACGAAATTACGGACGTTACACGAAGTAGACAAGCAGACGTACGGACGAACAGACAACGAAATTATTATGTTTGATTAGTTTAAATTATAGAAGTCTTACAGAGACGAAGCAACAAAGACGAATATGGGAAATATAAATGGTAGTCTTGTAGGATAACCCAAAACTTTTTGACATGCTTAATAAAGTTATCAAACTCATTTTTTAATAGCACGATTCGGAAAATCAAAAACAAATCCCAAAACAGGCCTCTTTTTCATCCGGTTACATAATACCCACTTTAGACCGAGCCCCCTCTCACTCCCTCTTCCTAGTAGATTCCTGATCGTTCTGTAGGCAAATTAGTGCATGCTAGTCTTTGACAAGATTAACACGCATGTGATAAATATTGGTGAAAGGTTGTGGTTGTGGTGTATAGTATTGTAAACATAGTAGTGTTGGTCCTGACGAAGTACGTACTGTACGTCTTGAAACCGGTAGATCTAAAATCTGGTTGTGGTTTATACTAATTTAACCAACACTCTGTTACATGTGGTACCGCTTGATGAAAGATCTTCTGAGGAGTATCATGTTTAGAAGTACCCATTCAAGTCATTTCGGGCCATGACCAACTACACGACACGCTTGTCGCGTTTTGAGGTCTCTACGCAACCATCTGTTATTGTCTGGTTTACAACATGACACCTGATATTTTGCAGAAATTATCTAGTTGCTGCTCACAAAATTCTTTGCCATTTTCTCTCCGTGGTCGCATCCCAGAGGCCTCGACAAGACTATCAAGATGATGGTCCTTATAACAGATCCGTCTGAAAATAAGTGAGTATCCTCGATATAGCAGTGTCCTGATTTCAAATTGACGCGCAAATACATTCACCATACATTTTGAAAAAATGTACACCTACTAAAGACAAAGCTAAAACCATAAAAAGAAAAAATATTGTGCAACAATAATTTTGTTTCATTTGGCTAAAATAATATATACAAATTTATGCGTTAAATAAAACGGATATTTTATACGAACCGTATATTTCACTGAGAAGCGAATCTCGACGTTTCGCTGAAGTCTTATCCAGCATCCTATCACCGCGAGAGTGCGATGGCCGAACTGATCATTTCTTTCGAGGTCGTAAATTATATGCGCTTTGTTGTGGAGTGTTCACTTCTCCTACGATAGTGGTCGCCAGTATGCAATATGTACTAATTACATCTTCAGACTTTTCTGCGACGTCTCTTAAAGGTGGAATCAAAGTCGTGAGAACAGGGCGCCAAATACTTGATAGTTTGTAACTGTTGTCTCTTTTGAAATTGGGATATTTTTATATTTCAATGGACTCCCTCATTAATTTAGGCCATCAGCCCTGGTGATGGACCCTGCAATGGGATCCGAAACGTCGGCCAGAAAGATCGTAATAACACGGCATAATACCCCAGAAGACCCAAACCAGATGTTATAAGGATCTTGGATTTAGCCTAATTGCATGAGTCCTAATACTTGATACATACAAAAACGCATTGGCATACAAAAAGGCATACATTAATTTATTATACAATATCGGCGAAATAGAACTTCGACTCGATTTTTAAAAAATGATTACGATAGTAATTGCGAGTTGTCGAAGTTTGTCGAATAATCCATACGAATCTGGAACAAAACAATAATGAAATTTAAAGACAAAAAAATGCCTTTTTCCATTAGACTTGTTTAACTAATATTGCGTCATTCTGTGTTATTTTGGGCGCATGTTGGTTTAACTCACAGCGGCAGTACAAACACTGTGCAAACGTCTAAGCTACTCAAACGACCTGTAGTTTTGTCATACACACGCAAGTGTTGGTACCAAAACTAATCGTACAGCGTCACGTGACAAGTTAACATTACCAATGGCGTTAACAAACGACACCAAACAATGACTATTTGTTCTGTAATTAAATTTACACATACATATATTGTTTGTCACGTGGCATTGTACCAAAATGTCTACACACGTATTTATACTTTCCTTCCATCTAACAATGAGTCACAGTTTTGAAAATTACCTTACAAAGCTTAGTATCTAATATATTAGAATTAATTACTTAAAAAGCAGTTTTATAACCCGCTCCATGTCAAAATTTAATATCCTTAATTCCAATAATAAGACATTTTCGCAGATAAATTCCTTGCCTTCAAAATTAATCAGCGCGACATTACCTATAACGTTTGAATCAAACATTTATGAATTCTATATTTTATTTTACTTTATTTATTCGTGGGAAACTAACAGTACATATAAAAATCAGATTACACATGATTATTACATAGTATAGAGACCATCTTATAAGTTTCCACAGAGTTAACATGTTATATATTAACATACAGCAACAATAACTTCAGTTATACAGAAAAAAATTAAATTTTTAAGTTACGAACAAACTATGAAAGTCAAAGAATTAAAGGTATAAGGAGATAAGAAAAAAAAAGAAGTGGAAAAGATATATTATAGCATAAAGATATCTGATAAATAAATCTGCATATATGCATATATGAGGTCTGGACAAAAGAAAAAAGGTGAATTAAAGAAAGATACAAGATAAAAATTACATATATGAAGTATGGACAAAAGAAAGAAGATGGATTAAAAAAGAGAAAAAAAAGTTTTATGACTGAGGTGAATATCCAAGAGTTTTAAATTCATAGATTGATGAATTGAAGACATCCAAGTCGCTGAATTCGCTGAATATAGTGTTGAACAAATTAGACGAGCGATATATAAAGGAGTTTTGTCGGGAGTTGGTATTACAGTGTGAAAAGCTCAAGGTCTCGACCGATCTAGTGGATCTTTCGGGTTCTCTCAGGAAGATGTGTTGCAGCAATGCTGGGCAGTCAATCTTAGAGGTAGTTTATGAAGAAGTATAACATCAGCAGTATTTCTGCGATTGACCAGGGGTGTAATGTTAAAGAAGGTCGTGGAATTTACATTACTAATGTGTAATATACATGTGTATGTGTATATGTATTTCTGTGTAGGTATGTATATGTGTTTGTGCGTATATGTCCTCTTCTTTCCTTTCCTTTTCGCATCCTTTAATGCTTTATGCATATCTCATATAAAGTTTCTGTTACTATCTATGAGACACTTTTAGAATTCAGGACACACTGTTTATACACTATTATAACAGCTGAAATTTTGAAACAACTCAGGCTGGCTAGCAAACTAAGCCAAGACTAGGTCAATTTTTCTTGAAATCACTCATATCATATATATAATAACGAGCGCCTTTATGTCTATGTTAAAGTTAAATTTGGAACGATCGGTTAAATGATGTTTTATCTGTCATTGTCAAATTGACTTATCTATGGTTATGTCCTATTTGTGTTATCCTTTAATTGTGGGAGACATTTAACTATTTTTTTGTATTACATCTTATCAAGCAATTGTGTCTCCCTGTTGGATGACCGAAATAAATAAAATTAAATAAATAATACGTTCTTCAAATATAGCAAAATTATTATTTTGTGGTGACGTAATTATAATTTATATAAATTAACTTTTATCATTTTCCATATATAACTTTTTAACATTTTGATGTGTACTTCGATTTTTAAATTTTATTTTTGTTATCCTGACGAAGAAGCCATTGGTTTCGAAAAATGTTGAATTTTTTCAATAAATAAGTGGTGTTTACATAGTTAATTTGTATAAATTAAATAATATGTGTTAAAATCCCGTTCCAAAAGACGCTTAATAAGATCTTCTGGAATAGCAGAATCAGGACAGTTATTAGTATTAGTTTTATAGTTATTTGAAAACGTCGCGAGTGTGCTGTGTACAGTTCAGAGGGAAAGGAAGAAGAAAGGAACGGTTGTTTGGCACTCCCCCTTGTATAGTTAGCTACTAGGTGTGTATATAGCAGTGGCGTGCAGTGCATACAAGCAAAAAAGCTGTGCATTAGTAAAGATTCTGAGAAACAAATATTAATTAAATAATCCTTATCTTAAGAAAAAGTTGATTTAAAATTCTAGCCGTAATTCGTCTTACGGCTAGAAGTTTTATTTCTGACGTTTCCATTTAACGTGACGTATCTGTTTTTTTCGATTTACAATTCTAGCCGTAAGCCTACGGCTATAATTTTTATTTCGGACTTTTCTGTACTTAACTTCATGTCAATTCTTCATTTATTTCGCCAACCAATTTGTTCCACAGATATAGTCAGATGGTACTATTTATTTAATTCTTAATTTAGGTAGTTTGCATGTACAAATGAGTTTTTTAAGTACCTACCTGGATACGAAGTAATTAATAAAAATGGGTCATAGCTCATGTCTGAAATGAAATAACTAAATTACTTATACAGGGTTATTTGTAAAACATTAATAACCTCGCAGGACTATATTCTTCCCTTGATTATGAGGCGAAAATGTTCAAGCTATTGTGACCTAATATCAAGAGTTAAGGAGATATGCGACATCAAAGTTTGCATTTTTTTCAATATTTCCGACTTATTTTTTGTAAAACGTTGGACTATCATTACAGTAATTCATATCGATTACGAAAAATTCATTCGTTTCAATACAAGTTAAATAAAATGATAAAAACCCTGAGAAAATTCCAATTGGAATGTTTTCCAATTGGAATTCGAAGGTTTTTATTTTTTATTTGACTTGTATTAAAGGGAATGAATTTTTCATATTAGATATAAGTTACTGTAATGATAGTCCAATGATTTACAAAAAATAAGTCAGAAATATTGAAAAAAAATGCAAACTTTGATGTCGCATATCTCCTTAACTATTGATATTAGGTCATAACAGCTTGAATATTTTCGACTCATAATCAAGGGAGGAATATAGTCCTGCGAGGTTATTAATGTTTTACAAATAACCCTGTATAAAAAAAATTAACCAACTAACGTATGCAAAATTCTTTGTCTGTAAATTGGCACCACGTTGTCTGGTGCCAATAGGCTCGCCTTGTTTAAAAACATTACAATGAGCTTGTAAATTTTGAAACAATTATGAAAAGGTCAAGCTAAAGACTCTGAAAAAGTATAATGTCTTAGTAAATAAGTCACACTTTATTGCAAGAGTACTTTGTTTGAAAAAAAATCGATTATTGTAAATAAAATGCGCCTTGTTCACTAGGTGATTTCATTATGCAAGAATACATACTTTAACTGCAGTGTAAATGTGTCTTGGAAAGTCGTGATATTCTCCAACTGTGCATTCCCATTTCATTAGTAACTAGTTTTAGTTCACCTCCGTAAATATTTTATGTGGTCAAAACGTAACTACGGGTACTGAATAAAATATGTGATTCCCGCGGTTACTGTTTGGTCACTTTTTAGTCACGAACTAATACTGTATGAATTTGGTTGGAAGAGGTCTTTTGGCGCCAAGTTTGGCATTTCAAATCAAAAAAAGTAACCCATAAAAACCAAGTTTTTATTATACTCCCTTTCTTTGTAAAATATAACAACAATTAAAGACGAATTAAAACATATAACATAACACTAAACTTACAGTAATTTAATATATTTCTAAAATGTCACATGCTTTGATAAGACACTTCATGCTTTGAAGATTAAATTCTAAAAACATTTGTCAGTCAATTTAGATTTTCGACATTCGTAGTGAAGTACATATTACGCCGACGGAGTAATTCAAATTTAGAATATATTCCGCGACGTTATCGGGCCGCCGTTGCTAATCAAACTTTTCTAATGATTCCAATTTGAAAAAACCAATAAAATTTCTAAAAATCAGAAATTATACTATAATTATTAATTTATTTTAACGAAAATTTGATAGATCTTCTTGATCGTCGCCACGAGTCTACTTGCCAAGTTTCAGCTCGATTAGATCACGGGAAAAGGGTCAAAAACCGATCCAAAGTTTTTTTGACGGCAAGCCGGCAAGCAAGCAAGCAGACGCCACGAATTAAAATAAAGGGAGTAAAAATACATTCTCAATAAAATTGTATAGCATTCCGTTATTTTTGAGTGAGTCGTGCTTATATATTTTACGGCGCTAGGCGCCAAAAATAAGCTACAGGTATATGTATTATATATAGACATACAGATATTCATATCTTACGACGAAAATAAATGTATATTAGTATCTCACGGTAGACCAGCGTACGGCGGTGTTAAGTCATTTATTGATTTAAGAAAGAAGAAAGTATAACCGCATTGAGTCCACGTCGAAAAAAAAGTTGTTGTAAACTATATTTGTTTGTTATAATATATAATATACAGTGACTGACACCAATCTGAGCACATACGGAAAACTGTGTATCTGTTCTCTATATAATCGTAGAGACATTGAGCGATTTAATTTTTTTTGCATAGTTACTCTTTAGGACCCTGCGTAAAACCGTTTTACGCGCTACCCCTCCTCTTTCCTCGATACAAAAATATTCCTCGTTACAATGGTACAGCCATTAAGCGATCTACATTTTTGCAAAGTTACTCTTTAGGACCCTGCGTAAAACCATTTTACATGCTACCCCTCCTCTTTTTTCAAAACGCTGTATGCATTGCATGGATATCGTATGAAAAAATGTCAAAGAATCGAGTTATACAAATTATTTTTGAGTACATTTGGGTATTACTTAAAGTGTAGAAATATAATATTACATTGTCACGGGATCGTGGCTGTGGTAGGCAAATGAAACATCTAAAATTAATTTAAGTTGTATTAATTATACAAAGTCACTGGACACGAAATAACTCGAGCAGTGTTTTTATATTCACTCTAAATGTTTCTAGAATTCACACACCATCATTACAGTAACTTATGTCGATTACGAAAAATTCACTCGCTTTATATAAGTCGAAAAAAATGATAAAAACCTTGTAAAAAAATTACTTTTTCAATTTTTGCAAGGTTTTTATCATTTTATTCGACTTGTACTAAAGCGAATGAATTTTTCATAATCGACACAAGTTACTGTAATGATAGGTCAACTTTTTGCAAAAAATAAGTAAGAAATATTGAAAAAAAAATGCAAACTTTGATATTGCATATCTCCATAACTATTGATATTAGGCCATGGTTCCTTTAACATTTTAGACTCGTAACACAATCAGGAATCGACCAGCCAAGTTTCTGCTGCTAGCTCTGGTACACCCTGTATAAATAAATAAATACTTATTCCTTAGGAGCCCGACACGTAAAAGTACCGTCATTTTTGACGGGTTTCAGCTAGTAATGTAATATTTTCTCTAATAATTATTTAAGCGTCTGTTTTATTTTAAAATCAGGACACTCTACAGATACTCACTTGTTATGATGACCATAATCTTCAAATTGGCCATATATTTCGTACAACCACAGTTCAAATGCCTCCAGCCATTTAACAGCGGCTTCGTTTTAAGGGAGGGGTAAGGTTTTTAACTTTTTTTTTGCATTTTATTTTTAATTTTTTAAATGAATGTATAAAATCGCAAGAATATCGTGTCAAAATTTCAAGTCAATCGGAGCAAAATTGACGAAATTATGAACATTTGAGCGATACTCGACTGATTTTCTATACCTGCTCGGGCAGCTAAGAGACGCGCTCACCTGAGGACTACCGGACGTGCTATTGTATTGGAAGAGTTTTGCGTAGACAAGGACAAAAATATGCTGATGATGAAAGCTCTTTGCTGTGTGAACACGGCATCGACGATTATGTGTAAGTATAAAATAAGTGTTGAGTTTTATTTTGAATTTTACAGTGTGCAAAACTTTAAAGCGTTTTCCCCACATCTCACGTTTTCAAAGTCGGTGTCCATCATAACTTCAATACTACTGCACCGATCCTTTTGAAATTTTGAACACTATTTCTGTACATAATTTACGAGGTAACGCTGGAGAAGTTTTTTCAAATTTGTTATTAATTTTTATTTTAAAAATAGCGTTTTTCCCTTCAAAGTGTTCCAAAAAATTGAAAAATTGAAATTTCAAAAAACCCTCCCAGCGTTACCTGGGAGAACCTATTATCTAACGAATGAACTTTGATTTTTTGATTTTAGATGATCTAGCACCAAGTTACGATGGATACCGCAATTCTCCTTTTTTCCGAGACACGTCCGAATAATTGCTGCCATTGCCGTATTTTTTAATAATTCGTCTTGAAAATTTTACACAATATTCTTCAAATGCCATACTTTAATGTACCATTGGTTTTAATAAAGAGGTTTTAACTGTGTCGTCACAAAAAATTCACAAAAACATGCCTTTTTTTGTACGAATTAACCTTACCCCCCCTTAACAGCGGCTTCGTTTTAACATCCAGACCTCAACTCCATAGAGCAGTCAATCGGACCGACGAAATAAAAATAGAAAGTATCTAACCGTCGAGGTCTAGTAACGGATTTTATTGCAGTTTTTAATAATAAAAGTCCGCGCAGCTCGCGTTTCTCCGTTCGGCCAGCTTGGCGAGCTGATTGGCCGGGCAATCAGCTGGACTGCGGCCTATCTCCAGCCCCGGCTCAAAACAGAACTCCCGTTAGCAGCGGGCCGCTCGCGATCGATTTCAGATCAACAGTTAGCTTATTTTCATTCCAAGAGGCCGGCTCCGATGCCCTGGGTGTGATGAGCGACTCGGATTATACCAGGGATGAATCGGAACTACGCATTTGAAACAGTGGAACAATTCACGTACCCTGGTTCCATCGTCACTAACGACAATGACACAAGATTGGGAAAAGAATCTTTGCAGCAAACCGGAGTTACTTTGGTCTAAAAACTAAAGCCACGCTCTACAAGACATTGATTAGACCAGTCTCAACGTATGCCTCGGAGACCTGGACATTAACTAAGCACGACGAATATAGACTAGACACATTTGAAAGAAAAATCTTACGCCTAATATATGGACCTATTGCTTGCCCAACGTAACTTGGCGTGAGGCGAATTTTGAACTAAAACCCGCCCCGCCCGCACCCGGCGGTAACCTCTCGCCCTGTCATTTAGTTCAATTTTGGGTTTGGTCGGGAGCTGTGACATTTTGATTACCAATATACACTGAATTATTACGTCTAAAACATCCTAAACAGTCCGGGATGGTGCAAGAACAATTGCCAATGAAGTATTAAAGTTTTGCGAAGCTGAAAATGCGAATAATAGACCGATATTACCGTCTAACACTTTGACGGATAGAACAGCCGCCATTACTGCACGGTTTCTTTAGTGCTGCCCGACCAAATTTCTGTATTTAATACGACACCGGTCACCGGACATTCTGTACATTATGTATTGTGTAATAAATATACACCCTGACAACTTCTGTTAGGCGATAGGGACGCCCTCCCTCGCACGCCAAGTTATAGTGGTACGTTTATATTAATGACGGTCAAACATGGCGAAAAAGGTACAACACCGACCTTTACCAGGACGTCAGATTAACAGATTGCGCTGGCTGGGACATCTACACCGTATGGATTCAATTTCAATTTTTTTTTTTTTTTTCAATTTCAATTCAATTTATTTCATGATAATATGTACATGACAAACAAAATGTTTAAGGCATACATATTAGGAAGTACATATAACAAAAATGAAAATATTTAATAAATTAAAAATAACATAAAACCTGGTCAAAGGTGTAGGAGAATCCCGCTTCGGAAAACCCCCTCAGACACATGGAATATATCAATACCCAAAGCGATTTTGTTCAGCATAGCTGTGGCTCTTCCAACAGGCATAACCATCGGCAGGTTGGTCCTGTATATTGGAATGTAAAACAATCTATGCTGACGATGTCTAGTATAATTATCAGGAACATACAAACCAATGCTCTGCATAATTTGAGGATTATCGATCATACCGCGCAACACTCGATAAAAATGTGTAATCAAATACACATTCCTTCTAGTCTCTAAACTATTGTAGCCAAGCATACCCTGGAGAAACTCGGTTGGGTAAAGCCAAGGATAATGCCCGTACTCTCTCAGTAGAGATATCTCAGAAACTTCTTTTGGACTTTCTCCACCATAAGAGAGTACTTGCCCTCATGTGGCCCCCAGATCATCGAGCCACTCTCGAGTCTACTCCGCACCAAGGAGTTGTAAAGAGTTCTGAGTACGCGGGTATTCTCGAAAACCCTGGCAGTACGCAGAACAAATCCTAACATTCTCAAAGCATTACCACTGATCGTCTCTATGTGATCGTGAAATGTTAGGTTGCTTACAAATCTAACACCTAGATCTTTAACATTTGATGTTCTTGTCAGATTTTGATCGTTCATTTTGTAGCGAAAAAATAGAGTTTTTTGGGCCCTAGTGAAGGATGTAACCGAACACTTGGAAACATTAAACAAAAGTTTATTTCGTCTTCCCCATTCACATATATTTGATATATCTGCTTGGAGAAGACGAAAATCGTCCAAAGTTGATACCTTTAAGAAAAGCTTTAAGTCATCCGCAAATAACAGAAAGCGCGAGTTTAAGATTACATTTTTTATATTATTAATAAAAATCGAAAACAACAATGGACCCAGGTTAGATCCTTGTGGGACACCCGAGAAGGTAAAGAAGCACTCTGACGCGAATAGGCCGTAGGAGACGTATTGGTTCCTATTTTGGAGGTAGCTCGACATTAATTTTAGCATACCATCCGAGAAACCAATCTCATACAACCTTTTCAATAAGACATCATGGTTGACTGTATCAAAGGCTTTGGCGAAGTCATTATATGAACAGTCTACCTGATGTCCCGCGTCCAGAGCTTCCGTGACGTAATTTGTGAAGACCATCAGATTTGTCTCAACCGAGCGGCCTTTCCTAAATCCATGTTGTTCATCAATTATAAATGGCTCTACTCGGGAAGCGACGGTTCTACTTATTATGATTTCAAATACCTTAGCTGGGGCAGAGAGAACAGCTACAGGTCTATAATTTTCTACGGACGACTTAGAGCCACTCTTATGTATGGGAGTAACTTTTGAAGTCTTCCATGTTTCCGGGAAGATCCCTGTATTAATGGAAAGATTATACAAAAAACAAAGTGGTTTTTTTATCAGTTCCACACAACCTTTTAAGAGAAATGTTGGAATGAAATCTGGACCAAGAGAATGAGTATTATTTAATTTTTTTATAGTGTCGGACACATCCTTCTCACTGATATTTTGAACATCAATAGACTGTGCACCGATCGGAGAACATTGCCTAGCAATGTTAATATCCAGAAGCGGAGGTTCACTACTATACACTGTTTTAAAATGACCTGCAAACGCCTCAGCAATATCTGCACCCCGTACCATTTTTTCGCCCCATGTCATGGAGTTAACATTCCCGCCATCCGCCTTTTGTGACTTTATGTAGTCCCAGAAAGTATTAGGATCTTGAATAATGTTATTTTCCATGCTGGAAATGAACTCCCGGTATGCTAATCGAATGTTACGTCTTACGATGGATCTGTAACGTCCAAACATCTCATAATCACCGTGACGACCAGAAGCTTTCCATTTTTTATGATAGAAATGCTTAGTCCGTATGTCTCCAATAATATCCCTAGAAAACCACCTTGGATATCGCCTTCCACCAGTAGCCTGAGATTTTCTAGGGAAGCAAGTATCAAGTACACCTTCGATAGTACAATAAAAATAATGTACCGCCTCATTCACATCAGATATGCTATACATTTTTCCCCAGTCGATACCGTCCATTAGAAAGTACAGTCGGTCGAAGTCACCATTATCAAAGTTCCAGCCCCTTCGACGAACCGTACCTTCTGGATGATCTGGAGCCCCCAAAAAGGGCGTTGTTTAACGACCCAATGGGTAGAAGAAGTGTCGGAAGACCAAAACTGCTATGGTTAGATGGTGTCATTGCGGACTGCCTGGCCCTGGGGCAGCAAAACTGGAAAATGGCAGCCAGCGACAGAGCAGCATGGAGGACTTTCTTGGAGGCAGCTAGGACCCACCAAGGGTTGTAACGCTGGAGATGGATGGATGGATGAATCGGAACGTGGGATCCTCGCAAACACAGCACCAACGCCGCCCTTTCAATTTCAATCGTGACTCCTGTTCGATATTTTTCGATAGCGGGTGATTCCCAATCAGAATTATAAAAAATCGTTTTTTTTTTTCATCCAAAAAGAAGTGAGTGCATCTTTTAGACCCGAATACAGAGATTGCCCCCAGATTGTTAGTCTGATCGACTTTTATGCTCCATCGAGGTCATCAAGACACAGTGCATTATTCTATTATAGTGGAAATGTCAGAACTAATGCATTAGCAATGTTCCCAAGTAATCCCAAGACTACACCCATTACGGAATGAAGATGCAGAGACGACTGACATTTTTGCTGATAATATGACTATATAGGACAAAGATGATACAATTCTTTACATCTCAACCAAATGGAAGGATTTTTAAGGAATTTAAGGAATTTTAAGTAATTCCAAGTATTTTTTTATTTTATGTTAATTTTATCGAAAGGTAAACAAACCTTCAAACCGAAAAAAAAATACTTGTCTGTCTATCTGTCTGTCCCGTAACTTCGTCTTTATTGTCAATTTTTTTAGAATTTATATTTTTTTCAAAATTTCATTGGTATAGGGCTAGTTTATAATATTTAATTTGCTATTGATACATTTATTTTTTTAACACTGCTATCGAAGGATGAGAACAACGTGTTGCTGTACTCTGTTTTATCCTACACCAATGTACTCTCATCAAAATATCAGGCCTAGATTATTTAATAAACATTTCCCGAATAGTTTTCTAGTTGAATATGAGATATGGAATTTGAAATGCGGCCATTGTGTTAATGTGAAAAAATCGGAAGCGTGCGGCGGCGCCGCTCGTAATTCCCACAGGCCCAGCAACGCGACAGCGATTGTCTATCGGAAAATGATTGTTCAGCAAGACGGAAAAGTGGTAAAAATGGTGTCTCTCACGAAAGGTAAAAAGTTGCTAAACAGACCACTTATTTTACAATTAAGCTTCGTGAAAGATTTTTTCTTCTCTTCATTCCGCTGCGCGTGGCTAACGTTGTTCAGTTTTCCCACACATGCGAGTTTCCATTCACTTTCAATTATGGTGTATTTTTAAAATTATTTTCTTTCAGTGTAAACCAATGTTATCTCTATAGAGTAGTGATGGGTCCGCTCTGTACTCACTACTACAATGTAGTACTACATTACATTGAAGTGCACACTTAGCACGATTTGAAGTGTAGTGCACACTACAAACCACAAACACCAAAGTTATTGAAAGTATAAACTTCAAATAGTACACTTCATTTCAAAGCGAACACTACAAAATACACACACTTAAATCTCTGGAAACTGTAACAACCCCACCCCCCCAAGGTTTGAAAATTTTTTGGAATAGAATTTTTTTTTTAGGTCGCCAAATGTTACTTTGGAGAAAATATCCTCATTTATTTTAAATATTTTTCTCGTTGACTTTTTTTTTTTTTAGCTCGCCAAATTTTTATTTGGGAAAAAAATACACATACTTCACTTCATTAATATTACAATTACTTCACTTCATTTACTTCACTTCATTTACTTCACTTCATTTACTTCACTTCATTTCGTAGTACTACAATTACTTCACTTCAAGTAGTTTTTACTACAATTGTAGTGTACACTTTGCAGTCTTCACACTGATGAACGTGTGTGTGTTGTAGTCTGCATTTTGAAATGTAGTTTTTCCCATCGCTACTATAGAGGATTTGTCGTGTGTGGTGGCATTCACCATTGCGTAAGGTCCGTATGAAATGTGCGAAGGAGTGCTCCCTCTAACATCTAGGCCCTTCTAGTGTTCCTTGTATGTCGCGGTGTATGTACACTCGCTTCGTAAAGTAGAAAGAGTAGCTTGTTGGTCTTGTGGTTAGGACTCTCGCCTCGTGATCCAAAGGTCGCGGGTTAGAACTTTACGTTGGTCCTATTTTCATGGCACAAGCGTTTAGCTTAGTTTGATAATAGTAAGAATGTTGATGTGACACGTATTCCGTGTTCACATCTCTACTTAAAAAAAAAGTTTAAGACCAGGCGGCGAGGTAATGTTTATGTTTATGTGAAACTAATGTGATTAAAATTAAACTATCGGTTTAAGTGCAGTATTGACAAACATCTTGAATGTCAAGTTCAGTACGTCATCAATACTCAAATGCAATTAATTAGTTGGAAAACTCGTTAAAGTCGGTAATATATGTTTATTTCATAAAAAATCAGAATGTGAGTATAAACAAAAATTTGTATTGCTTGTCATTGTAGAAAAGGTACAGTATGCTTTACAGGTCAAAATGTACAATTTAGTGACGATTTTTTTTTCTAATCCCTATCATAATTATTATAAAGTATTTTTTTAAACTTTTTTTATTAGGTTCTATTCAGATACAATTTGTATATATTTAATGTAATAGTATGTATGTATAATGGTATTATTGATATTTGTGTTCTTAGTCCTCCTCACTAGGGGTTCCTGTGCTGAGGCGGTCTAGTTTTTACCTATTTATTTTCTATTTTTAAATTTCTACGTAGTTTTTAATACTACTTTTAATTTATCTGCATCGACTTGATTTAGCCACACTTTTATCTATTTTTTGAACTCTTCAGTCTTTTCAATAATTTTGAAGGTTGGAGGAAGGATGTTGTAGAGTCTTGTTGCAAAATAGATTAATAGATATAGCTTCTTTGGCCAAAAGTTTTGTTAAAAGTTGGTATACTTCTATTTACCATTTTACTGCCTCTCGTATATATATTATACTAGCTGTGCCCGCGCGGCTTCGCACGCGTAGATTTTTAGAACACTGTTTGGATCGTCATAGAACTTTCGCGAACCTTCTATAACTTTCTCCTTCCAGAAATTTCAAGAAATTCGAATGTACAGGAACCTTATAGACACACCGAAACATTCCGCCACTCAGTTTAGAACCTTATAGAACTTTCGGGAATTTTCTAGAACCTTCTCCTTCCAGAACTTTCTAGAGGAGGTTTTTCCGGAACCTTCTAGACTCACCGACACAGTCAGCGCGCCTATTTTGAAACAATCTGAAGCATTTGCGGCCTTCCCATAACAAAACAATGTGCTAGAAAGAACATTTTCGTCACCCACTCCCACCCACGCACAGCCACCCCAACCAAACTCGCATATTTTCGATGTGATGACACCAACGGCTTTCCACCACCATAACCATCGGTGGGCGGCTGTGGCTGGTTGTGGAGAAAACTTGGTGAATAGGGAAACACGGGTTTCTTTTTATATATATATATTGATGATTTGTAATGAAGAATGATTTTTTTATAAAGTAAAAGGCTTTAGAGACGTATATATGTAAATAAATAAACTCATAGATAATATAGTAACTAATATAATCGTAGGTCATAATAATATATTTGATATTTCCACTGATAGGAATAAACGTCCTTCTGATAGCATCACAATTACATATATTTGTGTAAATTATTTCTATAGCTCACCTATTAGAAGGCTCCATAGGTTAGGAAACGAGTATGGCTACCTATCGGATGTTTTTTCGGAAACACTAGCCGCCTACAAGAAAGCTCTTCTGGACGAATTTGGTGGTTTATAATTTATTATTGATGTCATGTCTATCTCTTGTTTTTAGATTTTTGAATTTTACATTTCATTTTATTTTACTGTCATTTTTATTGCTTCTTGAGTTTCAGATTTGATTTGTTTACAATTATTTCATTTTGTTGTGACTTTGTTGCTTCTTGAATTTCAGACAAAATTATTTTAATTTGTTGTACTTTTATTGATTGTTGACTTTCATATTTGATTTGGTAACTATTATTTCATTTGATGTAATTTTGTCATACTTTATGTTATTCACTTAATGTTTTATTTTTCTTTATATATCACTTTATTAATAATTGTTTTTGATAGAATTATACCATATCTCCTTTTTTTATTGTTACCTATCAATCTATACATCTTTATATACATTGTTTTTTAATGGTACGTTGTACCGTGTATTCAATAAATAAATAAATAAATAAGTATTCTTATTGGACCAAATTATTGACAGTTAAAATATTACTTGTTCGTCCTTTGTACTGCAGTTTCGCTCAAAATATCAGAATTTGTAATCAGTTTCGCGGATTTGCGTTACGTCATCGTGACGTCAATGTAAGAATGTGGATAACCCAATAAACAACAACACTTTGGCTAGAATATGATAAAAAAGGAGATAATCAAACCATTGAAAAAAACGAGTCGTGACACACAGTTTGGGATCCCTCAGAGGTGAGGTTATTTTCAAGCAAACTGACGCTTTCAGAACCACAGACGATTTAGATAATAAAATACTAAAAATGATTAAAATACTACAATGAAAAAATGATGGGACGTCAATAAACTACATGGCCTAATCAAGGAGGGGTTAGGTAGAAGCTACGCTGGGTTACGTAGGGGGAGTGGAGGGGTCAGAGTGTGGTTTATGGACGCTCCCTTATAACGTAGTGGCGCAAGACAGATGAACATGAAAGCACCCAATTAATAAAAATATTAATTGGGTGCTTTCCAATTAGCCTAAAAAGAAAAGCCTTTGAATCGTGCATACTGCCAGTGATGACGTATGGATTGGAGACTATGGCCCTTACAAAGAAAAGTGTAGAAAAGCTCAAATGCACGCAACGATCCATGGAGAGATCCATGCTTGGAGTAAGCCTAAGAGATAGAATTAGAAACGACGAAATTAGGCGCAGAACTAGAGTAGTGGATATCATGGATCGTGTAGCGAAGCTAAATTGGCAATGGGCAGGACACGTTGCAAGACAGGATGGCCTCCCAGAGTTCTGAAATGGAGACCTTGGGAAAATAAAAGAGGCATCGGAAGACTTCAAAAGAGATGGGCCGATGATATTGTCGCTGTGGGGGGAAAGAAATGGCTACAATTAGCCAACAACAGGGAAGAATGGAAGGATAAGGAAGAGGCCTATATCCAGCAGTGAAAAGACGAAGGCTGATGAAGATGAAGAATAAAAAATAAAAATAATTAAATAAACTATACCATTTTTATCTTAAGCCGTCGATATCTAAATCCACGATAACATCTAAAGACGAGAGGTGTGTTATAACAGGTCGAGTGCTACTGCTGATTCAGGTGAATGGAATTACTGTACCCACTGGACAGGAAAACTAACGGTACAAAATTAGCATCAACTGGTCCCAACTAGTCCTGCGCCGCGGCTCCCTCCTCACGGACTGGACCGAATCTGCGCTGCATGACAATCGCTGGGACATGACGACACCGGCGGCTTTACAGTTGCAACAGCCGACACCGCGGACTCTCTCCGCGGCTGTTTGCTAATTCTAGCTGCACCGTTAAAAGCGACAGCTCAGTGCCCACCTGCGCACCTCAAAATATCAGATTTAGATGTACTCTCTAGAATGCGACCACCATAAATCGGCGTGCGAGGGAGGGCGTCCCTGTCGCGTAAGTTGCCAGGGTGTAAATATATTACACAATACGTAATGTACAGAATGTCCGGTGACCGGTGTCGTAGCCTTTAACAGAAATTTGGCCGGGCAGCACTAAAGAAACCACGCAGTAATGGCGGCCGTTCTATCTACCAAACTGTCAGACGGTAACATCGGTCCATTATTTGCTTTTTCAGCTTCGCAAAACTTTAATACTTCATTGGCGATTGTTCTTGCACCATCCCGGACTGTTTAGGATGTTTTGGATATAATAATTCAGTGTATGTCGGTAATCAAGATTTCACAGCTCGCGCTCAAAGACGAGAATGAACTGAATGACAAGGCGAGTGGTTACCGCCGGGTGCAGGCGGGTCGGGTTTTATTCGTTATTATTATAAAATTCGCCGCACGCCAAGTTACGTTGGGCAAGCAAGCTACAAACTGTACGAAACAAACACAGTCGTGGTGGGCGACGATCGAAGAGGAAGCTGAGATCTGCAGGATGCCGAGAAAGGCGGAGGAGAATAGTGAAGAGAGCGGGAGGTCTTAAAGATCATGGGGAGCTACTTGGATGATGAAGTAGAATGCAAATAAAGTTAATAATGAATGATAAAAGATCAGAAGTAGTGTTCGTTTCGAATGTTTGAACAAGAAGGTGGGTTTGTGTATTTGGGCAGCACGTTCGATAGAAGAGGAAAGGCTGAGAAATATGTAGAGGAAGGTGAAGGTGCGGGTAACAGGCCTAACGGTGCTTTCTGTGGAACAGTTTGTAATGGAAACTAGTCAACCAGCACGAAGTGAAGTCTGGAACTGGCAAAGAGGAACAAAATAATGACTAAATAAAAATACTGAAAATAGGCGTACGCGTATCTAATTCATTTATGATAAAGAATTAAAAAACGAGGAAAGAATGTAAAGCTGGGCTTAGTATAGCGAGCAGTATTAAATCAATATATTTTTTAATCATATCAGTAAATAATTAATCAATATAATCTCGGGTGGTATGGGCATGTTGAGCGAATGGTAAGTAAGATGACGCAAGTGTTGACGGAGCCAAAAATAAGGGGCCTTGGAAGTTTCGGCTAAATACTGGGAGATGGTCCTGTTAGCAACCTCAACAATCGAATAAAAACACCAAAATTAAAAAAAAAACTCACAACCGCAGAAATGCCTGATTTACAGTCACATGTGGTAACCGCTGCGTCACGGTTGGCGGTGCGAATTGTGTGGATGTACCGTATCTGGATGGACGTCTTTCTGAGCGTATGAAAGAGGAGATAGAGAGGGAAAATTCAAAAATTAAAAAAATTAAAAGTGACGCGCCACTATGAAAGCCATCACTTGGAGAGCTGTTTTTGCACCTCGTCGAGCGGTAGATATACTCGTACATAAATTTTAACGTTTCTTGCGAATTTTTACTTTGAACAAGCACTTTTATCACCTCTTTCAATGCGGCGATCCAAGTACCAACCACTTATTCTGAATATTTGTGGTTAAAAAATACCACGTTCGAGGTAAACCGGTTGGCTGCAGCGGACCAGGTAGATGTTGACCTTGTAGCATCTCCTGCACCATATTTTGCAGTAGATATGAGTCACGTACATACATAATCGAGTAATATTCTTATCGAGGTCCTATACTGTTCACCATTTTCATCAATGAAGTAATCCCCGTAGGTACTATTGTTATCGGGTGTCAGATGTTTGCTCTTCGCGGACGATATGAAACTCTATAGGGTGATTGAAGCAGTCCAGGACTGCAAACTTTTGCAGTGTGTACTGGAAACTTTACAGAAATGGAGTGAAGTCAATAACCTATCTTTAAATGTCCCCAAATGTCGAGTGATGAGATTTTCCCGCACACGAACAGTAGTACACTATGATTACAAAATTTATGGAAAAGTTTTGAGTGTGGTAGTTGAAAAAAGAGATACTTGGCAACAATTTTATAATATTCAAACATATTTCAAAAGGTGTATTGAAAGATTACTAGTATTTGTCAAATTGGACTTAAATAATTGATTTGTATTTGTTTTGATTGTTGGTTGAATGAGATAACTAACTGTTATGTAACAATTTTATTATATTATGACTTTCTAAGCTTGTGCTATTGCTTTTCACTCTTTATTATTACTTTTTTTATCTTTCTTTAATTTTTATTATATTATATTTTCCTTATGCTTCTGCTTTGTTATATACTTGCTTTTTATTTTATATTATATTTATCTTTATATATTTGTATTTGATTTCCATTTTGTGTCATTATTATTTTTATACGTTATTATTTTTTTCTTTAAACTATCCAGGGTTCAAGGATATATATCCGCGGATATATATCATGATATATATCACGATATATATTACGATATTTATGGCTTGATTTTTATTCTTAATTTATATCCAAAAAACTTTTTAGTATCTATATATTAATTACCCTAACCAATGTCGTACGTTTCTGCATTCGGATAATTTATGTTGCCAGTTAAAAAAAAAACATTTTAGAGTACATTAAAAAGATTAAAAATATAGGAATACGAACAAACTGATATCAAAAAACATCCAAATCCATGGTGTTTATTATAGACCTCTTGCATACTCATTGGAAACACTTAAAAGTGAATACAGGATTTTTTTACGTGTTTGTTCTTTTTACGTAAATTAATATAATTTAACATTTAAAATAAGGAAACAATTTATTCTACTATATCTATGAGAGTCAGAGACTCATGTGTATAGAGGAGTATTGCAAGTATAAAGTATAAATATGTATTAATCTAAGTAGTCGCTTGCTTAACGAAAATAAACAACATTCGTGTAAATAATTTATATTGGTTATTATTATTGTCAAGTAGATAAGATTTTTTTTAACTGTATTTCACTACAGTTGAATGGTATCGATGGGGATTTTAGCAGATACAAGAAACGAGTAAAGTACCTAAGTAAAACGTAAAAATAACAATATTCATTGTGATTCTGTATAATTTGTATGTAAAATTTGTAAACCCTTATTAATATCAAAAGAATGACCCATAGCCAAAAGATTGTTAGCAAATTCGGAATAATTAAGGTGTTTAAATAGTAATAATTGATACTTGATATGAACTTTTGATATTAATAAGGGTTTACAAATTTTACATACAAATTATACAGAATCACAATTTGATAAATTAGAAATTTTGGAAATAAAAAAGAGTGTAAATAGTAAATTGAATGTTATAAATAATCAGGTCCTTTTTGCAAATAGCCATCTTTTAAATTTATTTTCATGTTAAGTAGGTACATCATATTACCATTTTTCATATATAACTTTTTAATATTTTGATCCATACTTCGGTTTTTAAATTTTATTTTTGTTATCCTGACGAAGAAGCCATTGGCTTCGAAACATGTTGATTTTTTCAATAAATAAGTGGTGAGAATTTTTTCAATAAATAAGTGGTGTTTACAAAGTTAATTTATATAAATTATAAATTGTAAAAATAACAAATTAGATTTTTTAATATGCTTAACGGGACAGTACTATACACTCATATTAATAATTGTCAGAGCTTTTCGCGGGTCATTTTTCCGCCAGACGCTTTGCAGCTCTATAAATAATCATGTCATTTACGTTTTAGTAAAAATTTCAATTATATATATTTTATTCGAAGAATTATCTAACAGTGCTGCGCGATACCTTTATATTTTGACATTTTACTTACACATTTTTTGTACCTGTATTACCTGTTATCTTCCAAAATCCCCCGAACTCAAATGTCATAATATCCAAACCTTCTTAACTACCATAGTGTGCGTCTACAGGAAATATTTCAGGTTTGATTACCATAACGTAAGTCTGTCTCCTACTTTATCAAGTTGTCAACCCAGAAGGGCGCGTATTATGTCGATAGAGCGACGTCCCAAATGCCTCACCTGATGGTGGTTTCTTTCATCGTCGAGATCTTGACTCCATAGACCAGTATGAAGTAACATTTTACTTCCCTCCGGCTGCTGCTGACTACGCCACGATTACGGAAGGGATTTTACTGTCACTGTCATTATCAAAGTCTCAATAAACTAACAAGACGATAAGTTTGTTGTCAAACATCAGCCCGTCACCTCGGACGGGCCTCATTCACTAAACATGTCTACCAAGTATCGATCAATATATTAAAATTCAAATTTCACAGGAAACAAACACATCGTTGTGAGGCATAATATATATGAAATACAATTACACTTTTTAACACCACTTTTGAATAAACGCCAATTATTTTCGGCACTGAAGTGATGAAGGGTTGAATATATGTTCAATCCTGATAAAAGCTCAACTCTGAGTCTTTATTTAATACCAATTATTGAATAAACACCACCAAACGATATTATTTGGTGGTGTTTATTCGATAAGTGGAGTTAAACAAAGTGTAATTTTATTTTAAATATATTAAAATTCACCCCAAAAGTGATCGGTTTCTTGCAAAACAACTGAACGATGACCGACCGCTAAAAACAGGGTTGGTACAAAACATATTTATTCAATATTTTGATATTTTTACTTCGTTATTGTAACTTCTCATTTCTTTTTAAATTATAAGCTGGTGATGTTTATGAGATGTTTGTTGATGTGTGCATGATGCAAGTACTATTGAATGTGTCTGCGAATACGACACAATTTGAATTAAGTGCATAGGGTCATTTAGCTACATCTGTCAACAAGAAGAAATAGACAAAACAAAATTAATAAATGCGTCATATCATAGAAACACTCCACACAAAGAGAGGTAAATAAAATAAACAAGTACCTACCCTTGGACGCTTATAATATTTGAACATTATAGTAAACTTCACAGTTTTCGTAATGTGTGTAAAAAAAGTATAAAATATAGGCAAACGAATAAACACTCACCATCAAAAGATTTCCTGCCATTTTAAACCCATTAAAATAATCCTTCGGGTTAAGTTTCCACAAGAATAATCATTCACAAAATATTTGAACAAAAACACACAAAAAATCACAGGTAAAAAACCAACCAACACTCGTTTCGTCGGGAATTATTCTCGGCCGGGGCGTTCAGGCCTGAATCATTTTAGAATTCGCTCACAAAACAAACAACGAAGATAACAATGGCGCAAATATTATTTAAAACCAGACTCGAACAACACGATGTAAACAAAATACACGCGCGGTAACCGCCATCAACGGTGCAAACATGTAGCCGCGCGCACAAGGAATTTGTTCAACTGTCAGATTTGAATTACGAACGGCCCGACAAACTTTTAATCGTTGGCGACACTGAGAAACAATCGTCGAAGCGTACGTGTCAATTTGGACCGATTGATTGCCGAAAGAATGGCCGTTTTATCAATGCGACGGTCGTACTATCGTGACAAAGATCGCGCACATCGACGGCACCTCGTACCGACGCTGCTCATGGAATACTAATAATCGAGTCAGGAAAAATTCTCGCGGCATTATTGCTGTTAGATCTGGTATACAAAAGTGAACGTTACAAAACAGCAGCGGGCACGTACTGAAAATCGCGCATTCTTGGCCTAAACGTTGAACAATCTGCTATCGGGTGTGTATCTTTTTTACGCTGTTATGTAAATTAATTTCCCCGTTTGTTTACTTTTCAAGATTTTTACCTTTCTCAAGAATGCCGTGAGCAAAAGGCGACGCGTGAGGCGTGCATTGAAAAGTGGAGCTTGGGAATATGCAAAAACCATGCATTAAATAATCATCCAATATGTTTCGTCTGCATTATATTATTTAATGTAATTTTAAAATTGAACATTTATTAAAGTTAAGTATCAACAAATTTCTCGTTTCATTAATTATAATTTTCTCTGTGTCAGTTTTCTGTGTTTTTGCCGAGTGCATCTATTTATTTTGCTGACTTTATGTATTCCATTCAAAGATCCATCAAGGATAATTTAAGAATGCCATGTATCATCATCTTTCCGGATATGTCCGCAATTTAAAGCAGTGAGTACGCATAGAATTTTTTTTAAATGCCGTTTCTTAATTTATATAAAATTCTTTTGATGCGTTGTAAAAAAGTAAGCTGTTCATAAATTCAAATATTGTTTATTCAAATTTACAAACATGCCACACTTGTGCATTGTTTTTTAATTGTGTATTATTTAAAGTACCTACTTAACTGCTAACCTTTTTCTATGGAAAGTATCGTAAGGCACCCACCTTAGAGTATATACTCTAAGGCACCCACTATCTTACTTATTTTTATTTTCTGTATGATTTTCATCTATCCTGTACATTTTCTTTGTTTCAAAGTACTTATAGTAATAGTCATTAGCCGGATCCCAACTCAAACCGACATTTTTTATCTTGTTGTATACCTAATGCCTTTTCTTATATTATGTTACTATGTTAATATTATTTTAATATTTATCATAAGTAATAAAGAATCGATGACATTCATAATTTTGACACTCCTGTAGCATATACAGCACAGATAAATTAAAATCCATCATAGTCGTCAACTTTTTCCACATAACATTTTTCAGCTGCCCAATATTCGGCCGTATTCTGAAATAAGCAATATTGCTATTTCTGTGTCTAGACATGTGTCTTTTATAGTATTGTAATGCCGCCAATTTTGACGTTTTAAGTTTGACATGTCTGAAATTAATTATTAAATTAATTCAATTAATCACAAACTCTAAAACGTAAACAAACGTTAAGTTATTTACAATTATGAATAATGAGCTTTCTAATTGATTGAATTCATTCATTTCAAACCTGTCAAACTTAAAACGTCAAAATTGACGGCATTATAATGTTATACAATAACTATCAAGATAAGAAATTGCAATGTTGCTTATTTCAGAATACGGGTGATTATTAATAACATTACTTCTCAACTCTTTTATGTTTTAATAATTTTTTATTATTCATGTGTTTTTCTACTCTTAATATTTTATTTTTTGTCTATTTCTACACTGATGTATAATTCTATTTCTATAATTTACGCGCATATGTTGTTGTACTAATATTATGTATAAATGCGTAGAAGGTAAAAGGCTATTAACCGTGTATATTAAATTAAATAAATAAATAAATGTAATTCCATACAAATCTTAATATTTGATGTAATAATGCTTTTGATGGCGTCTAATTGTTATTGAACGTTTTATCTATGTAATTTTATCGTCTATTGGAACATGTTGAGGGCTAGAGTTGCCGGCAAACTTCTTGAAAATTTTTGGCGTAGTGGGGGAATGCTCAGAAGACAAAATTTGGGTCTCGTTGGTGGAATGGTACATGCGCCAACTTCCCCCCACTGCGCCGAAAATTTTCAAGATGTTTGCCGGCTACTGTACCACATATGTATACCTACCTAGGTAATAGCTTATTGGCTTCAATAGCCCTTTAATCTATATAAATCTAAACGTTGTTACCTGTTCAAGGCCTCTGTTGCTTTGGATCGCATCTGATGCAGTCACTATGTGTAGGTATCTATTTAGTGGTTCATCTTCTCTGCTTGAGTTCTGTCTAGAAGGATGGCCAGTTCATTGCATCAGTTTCTTCATAAATGATGTTCTATTTCTTCCATGGCCCCAATTTCCTACGTTAATTGTAATTAAGGGAGGGGGGGGCATAGTGGGATACTTAAGTCTCAAACATACCTACAGGATAAAATATTATGATTAAACAACAAGTTTTGACTCAATATCATGGTTTAATGCATTGCGAACGACTATGGATATGTTTTTCACGATTACGATAAAAAATCTACGATATGTGAATTCATAAATGTAAAATGGCATTTGCCCCGCTGTGCCCCCTATGTGGGGGCATAGCGGGACAAATGTATTGTTACTTTAAAAACAAAACATAAACTGACAAAATCTTACCTTTCTCACAGACAATCTTGTACTTTTAATTATGAAGTCCAGAAGGTACTGCTTCAAAACGAAAAATTAAACACCACAATATATAATTGAGTTCGATAAAGAATTTCTGTTTAATTTCACGTATTTTTTTAACGAAAACACTGTTTTTTATTCTTTTTTTATATGGCATAAACGGCTGTCGAAATGGCATGGATCGCACGTGAAGGTCACGTGCCGACTGACGACCAATTAAAGCGAGCCCTTTGAAGCATTGCACGGCTTTCGTTCGAGCTGTCACAGGGATTTCCCGCTATGCCCCGCTATCCCACTATGCCCCCCCCTACATTTCATGGATGTTCTAGATATAGATATAAGTGATCGATTTCTTTTAAATAATAATTTTTCATCCGAACCATTAACGTATTCGTTATTGTATCTTAGAAATTATTCCGTGAATCCACATCTCATACGCTTTAAGTCGTAAATGTCTCACTTTTCTGAAAAACAACAGAGATATATATAGAGAGGTTAATTAGACTGAAAACATCTTTGATGCGTAGCTGTGATAAAATATGGAGTTTTTCATACAAACCAGTTTAAGTAGGCATTAGAAATACTTATTATGCACTGCACCTCTCGATTTCTCTCCTTCCCTGTCATCAGTGCAACGAGACGCCACAATGACGTACAGTCAATAATAATATTGGAATATAATAGCAACTCCTTCATATAATTTGAATAACCATTCTTCCCTCCACACACACTCCACTTCTCCTCAGCATCATGCTAATGGTTTTCTAAAATCTTACTGTTATCTATCTTCGCTAATAGTCAGATCATGTATACTATAGACGTACCACTATAACTTGGCGTGCGAGGGAGGGCGTCCCTGTCGCGTAGCCCGGGTGTAAATTTATTACACAATACATAATGTACAGAATGTCCGGTGACCGGTGTCGTATTAAATACAGAAATTTGGTCGGGCAGCACTAAAGAAACCATGCAGTATGGCGACCGTTCTATCTGTCAAACTGTCAGACGGTAATATCGGTCCATTATTCGCTTTTCCAGCTTCGCAAAGCTTTAATACTTCATTGGCAATTGTTCTTGCACCATCCCGGACTGTTTAGGATGTTTTGGACATAATAATTCAGTGTATATTGGTAATCAAGATGTCACAGCTCCCGATCAAATACAAAATTGAACTAAAAGACAGGGCGAGGGGTTACCGCTGGGTGCAGGCAGGGCGGGTTTTAGTTCCAAATTCGCCGCACGCCAAGTTACGTTGGGCAAGCAAGAGTCCCCCAATTCTTAAACCTTGGCAAAGATTTTACCATCGTGACCTCACCGACTAAGAAGGAGATGGGCCTGTGCTATCCGCCTTCAAAATATTCCTTGTGCCCTTTTCCCGACTTTTGGTCTGCTGTGTGTGTTGTTGCCGGTTCTGACTGCTTTTGCTGGGAGTCCTTTTGTGTTCTTTATTTGTGCATCGTTTATTTTCCCTCTTTTAGAGATATCGCCATTCACTGCCGCCACAGTGCACCGAGTGTTTCAGTACACTTCTGTAGTGCACTCATTATTTTTGGCTTTTTTTCTTGATTTTCTTTATAATGTTCATTTTCGTCTTTATTTGTTTTAATAATGTGTTCAATTTTTATTACCTTGATTTGTGCTACTTTTCTTGTAGTATGCTGTTATTTATTTTCTTATTTTTTAAATTCCTTCAAGTTCTTTAAATTTATTTAGCTTACCTTGTTGTTTACTATTTAATTATTTATCCTTCATTCGACTACTTTGATGTAGGTACTACTTTTTCTTTAATTAGATATGTTTCCTTTATTTAGTTTTGTGGCCTTGCTAATTAATAATTTTCTTAATGTCTACTTTTTCTTCCGTTGGATTTTGTTTACCTTATTTAAGTATTTGTATTTTTTTCTAATAAATATTGTGCAGTACACTGTGATGGGCAGTGTTGGCAACTGGTTTCTTGCTAGTAGTGTTCAAAAATGTCAACCAGGCGACGAATGAGCCTAACCGGTATGGGGACATTTGCTCACAAAGCGGTCCTGGGAAAAAGATGGATCCCATTCACTGGGCATAAATACGTAGGCATACATATAATCAGACAAACTACTACTACTACTTCATCTTTGGTCACGTTCTAATCTTTATGATTGTAGCTGAATGTAGATGATGGTCTTCTCCTATCGATTGTGATACTCGTAGTTTTATGAATCACGTAATCTTCCTCACTACACATCACGTGTTCCTATCATCTGCATCGGTCTTCTTATATACATGTGAACTCTGGACAAATTATAAAAAGAGCAGCATAGAAAGACTTCGCATACAATATAACAACGCCTTCCGTATGATGTTTGGCCTTCCCAGATATTGCAGCGCTTCCGGTATGTTCACTGAGGGGCGTGTTCCCAACTTTGCAGCCCTCATAAGATCCAGGGTGGCAGGGATGAGGGAAAGGATATACAGCTCCGGAAATATCCTTATCCTGGAAGCCCGCCTTACTCCAGCATCCAGCATCGATGCACACTGGAGAAAGATACTGGCCCCGCATAATTGACTTGCCATCGCTCGCTAAAGCCGATATTTTACCATATATTTCTTTTAATACTTTTAATACTTATAATACTTCTCTTCTATTTTATATGATTTTCCTATTTCTCTTTTGTTTTATATAATATTTTTAATGTGTGTATTTTCTTTTATATGGAATGTGTGGGATTGCACGAACCTCCCCACATTCTGGAATAAAGTTATATTTATTTATTTATTTATTATTTTATATTATTTCAGAAATATGGGCCACCACAGAGCAAAATGGAAACCGGGGATATAAATAATTTGAAATTTTTCAAACTTCCAATGGCTTCACCAGCTTATCTTGTAAATAACATCTCAGATATTTAAATTAAATAATTATATTTTCTTTACAATATGTGAGAACGAAAGCGATATTTTGAAATGTGATATTGTACAACTTGGGTTGGACGAGATGAAAGATTAAATTCCTGCGTCATAATTATTCTTCATTTCGACAACTAGATTGTCGCGTGGCACGCGATTTTTTTGTGGGAATTTTTTAAATGTTGCTGCGCCAATGTTGCGTTTTTAATTTTTCAGGCTTTTCTCATTTTTAATTCTTCTTTCTTTTAAATTAGCACACCTCCGCAGATATTTCTTTGTGACCACCGAAATGGAAAACAAGGAATATCACCATCGCATACGTTTTCACACACGTATCGTAATATTAATCGATTTTTTTGTAATATTAAGGTCGAATATCCTACCTACAAAGCGCGAAAAAAGGCAATTTTTGTGATTTTTTAAAAGAAAACCTGTATGAATTATAGTATTGGTATCATTTCTACATTAAAGCACATACTTTTAAGAATATGATAATTTTTTTTTAATAAAAAAATATTCAACATTGGCGGAAAATTCTTGGGTTCTGTCGACTGCCGTAAAAAAAGGTTCTCCGCGGTGACCACTCCCATTTCATCTGTAATCATCAAAATAAAAAAAATAAAAAAGATTATCAAAATAACACTGTAATTTAGTCTTTGGCGTAGGGGTTTTTGAAAATATAGATTTCTGACAAAATGACGGGCGTTTGAATTTAAAATAGCGTTTTTAGGGAAAAAATCGGGTTTACTATGCCGATAAAAAAACCAAGCCACTTTAAAAAAAATTCTACGACAAAGACTAGATAATTATGTACAGAATAACCACTAAAAATTTCAAGTTGATCGATTGAGTGGTTGCCGAGATATTTTGGTCACCGATTTTCAAAACACGATTTCGAGTAAAACGCGTTTGAAAATTTAGTAATGAATAAATCGCGAAATCTTTCAACTTACATAAAATCGTCGATTCCAGGTCCATAATATTAGTCCTCCACCTTGCTTAGAATTCTCATATCATCGAACACTTTTCATAAACATAATAGAAACAATTCTTACGTTTTTATTATGAAAGAGCCCGACTGGCAGATACCTGCATGTAGCGCGGCGCGTAATCAACAAAGAGATGCCACTATTTTCACCACACATTCTTAAGACCTCAAGCTTTAAGAAAATGCAAAAATTTAAAAATCTTTTTTTAAATGTGTAGGTAGGCAGGTATTCCCCCTTAATCGAATATTGTACAGTTTAACCCTCGGGTACCGGAAGATCAAAAATAAGATCGTGGTCTGGAGCGGGGTACAAAGTGACTCCATTGAAATTTGCGTTTTAATGAAGTATATTGGTTCGAAAATGTTGCACACTATATTTAATTACATTTCTTATACAATGCGAACAAGATTCTAATAAATTTGTCGTCATTTTATAATAAACCGTAGTATTTTGATGTCTCTGAAATACGTGTCATGTCTGCCGTTACCTAAAAAAATGAATTACCTTATACAATATTGCCGATTGTCTATGGAAAACATTTTTTTTCTAGTTTTGTCTTTTGTCTTATTCTTCTTCTTCTTCTTCCTCAGCCTTCATCTCTTAACTGTTTAATATAGGCCTCTTCCATACCCTTTCATCCTTCCTTGTTATTTATTTGTTGTAACCATTTCTTCCCCTCCACAGCGGCTATATCGTCAGCCCATCTCTTTTGAGGTTTTCCGACGTCTCTTTTATTTTCCCAAGGTCTCCATTACAGAACTCTGGAAGTCAATCTTGTAGAATCTTGCCTTGCAACATGTCCTGCCCAATGCCATTTTAGCTTCGCTACACGATCCATGATATCCACTACTCTAGTTCTACTTATTAATTTATTATTATTTCATAATTATTTATTATGAAATAATAATAAATTAATTATTATTTCATAATTTCTAATTCTATCTCTTAGGCTTACCTACGCCTAGCATGGATCTCTCCATGGATCGTTGTGTGCGTTTGAGCTTTTATACACTTTTCTTTGTAAGGACCATCGTCTCCACTCAATACGTCATCACTGGCAGTATGCACGATTCAAATGCTTTTCTTTTTAAGCTATTTGGGTCTTCCGATGCCTCTTTTATTTTCCCGAGGTCTCCATTTCAGAACTCTGGGAGGCCATCTTGTAGTATCCTGTCTTGCAACGTGTCCTGCCCATTGCCATTTTAGCTTCGCTACACGATCCGTGATATCCACTACTCTAGTTCTGCGCCTAATCTCTTAGGCTTACTCCAAGCATGGATCTCTCCATGGATCGTTGCGTGCATTTGAGCTTTTCTACACTTTTATTTGTAAGGGCCATAGTCTCCAATCCATACGTCATCACTGGCAGTATGCACGATTCAAATGCTTTTCTTTTTAAGCTATTTGGGATTCCTTTGTCGTCGAAAATATGCTTGAGTTTGCCAAACGCAGCCCAGCTCATTCCTTTTGTCTTATTACAATCATTTTATTTTCTTTGGGTGTTGTATTCTTTGGGATTTTTATGAGGATTACAAAGAATACCAGTTCAATATCATTAATATATATTTATTAAATAGTTTTAAAAATAAGATTTTTGGGGCTATACTGTGCCCCGTTTCGGAACGAAAGTGTTAATAAAAAAATTGATTTTGAGTACCTCAATCCTCAATCTAACCCCAGTATTTTATACTAAGCTCAGTAATTAACACCCTGTTAATTTTAAAACCAAGCTTTGCATATAATTATATGAACTATAAAAGTTCATATAATTTCTGTTAATTTTTACAAATTTTAACGAACGTCTATTGTCAGGCTGAAAATATTGATATAATAACTGCAATTCCAAGCAAATACATGGTCATCAGTATTTAAAAAAGCTAAGAAGGATATATGTACTGTAAAAAAATGGCTAGACAGTAACACCTTAACACTTAATATTAATAAAACCAAATATATAACATCCAGCATAAATATAAATGGTCAACCATCGGCTGAACACAATATAAAAGTACACGGTTGCTCCAATTTCAACACTGAAAATTGTATATGTCCCTACATTGAACATACTGATCAAGTTAAATATTTAGGTATAATAATCGATGCTCATCTCAAATGGAATCTCCACACACAAAACATCTCAAACAAAATAAAAAAAGCAATTTTTTTTCTGCGCAATATTAGAAACTTTCTGAACATTAAACTCTTAAAAATGATATACTTCGCAATCTGCCAATCAATTACAGAAATTACAGAACACGGCATAATTGCATGGGGAGGAGCAACTATGAGTGCACTCAATCCAATTATTGCAACTCAAAAAATTGCTATAAATATAGCTTTATTCCAGAATGTGGGGAGGTTCGTGCAATCCCACACATTCCATATAAAAGAAAATACACACATTAAAAATATTATATAAAACAAAAGAGAAATAGTAAAATCATATAAAATAGAAGAGAAGTATTAAAAGTAATCAAAAGAAATATATGGTAAAATATCGGCTTTAGCGAGCGATGGCAAGTCAATTATGCGGGGCCAGTATCTTTCTCCAGTGTGCATCGATGCTGGATGCTGGAGTAAGACGGGCTTCCAGGATAAGGATATTTCCGGAGCTGTATATCCTTTCCCTCATCCCTGCCACCCTGGATCTTATGAGGGCTGCAAAGTTGGGAACACGCCCCTCAGTGAACATACCGGAAGCGCTGCAATATCTGGGAAGGCCAAACATCATACGGAAGGCGTTGTTATATTGTATGCGAAGTCTTTCTATGCTGCTCTTTTTATAATTTGTCCAGAGTTCACATGTATATAACGTTGCACAGAAGGCAAGGAAGAGCGTTCTTTTTACAGCGGTGCTACAAAGACGAAACCTTCTACACAGCATATTCGCTTTCACACTGAGAGCTCGTCTTTGCCTGTCAATATCGTCGTCGTCCATTAGATTATTTGTAATTATGTGTCCTAGATATTTTGTTCTTTCGGTCACCTTCAGGACCACACCGTTCAGAGTAACTGGAGGAATACTTGTTGGGCCCTGACCATACTTTATAACCAACAGTGCTGTTTTATTAGGGTTATAGAGCATGTTTGTTTCTTCAGCAAACACTTCACAGACCTTTAGAAGAATGCGTAGTCCTCTTATAGACGGTGCCATCAGTACCATATCGTCAGCATAACTGATGTTGTTAAGACACTGTCCTCCGATGTGACAGCCTACCCCCGCGTTGTTTAGCCTTTGAGTGAGTTCGTCCATATAAAGGTTGAACAGTATTGGGGACATGCACCCTCCCTGTCTGACGCCGCTCGTCATGTGAACAGGTTCGGAAAGACTGTCTCTCCACCTTACTTGGTTTTCCTGTTGTCTGTGCCACGAGTCAAGGATACGTATTACCTCCGATGGTATGCCTCTTTCCCTGAGTTTTGCCCAAAGTAAAGGGTGAGAAACTCTGTCGAAAGCCTTGCTCAAGTCTAGGAAACATGCGTATGAAGTAGTCTTTTTGTTTCTGTAGTACTCCAGTGTCCGTTTTACAGTAAATATTGCAGCGTCGGTAGAGGTCTGTTTTTTGAAACCCATCTGGTTGTCGTTAGTTTCCATGCTGGATTCGACCTGATCTAGCAGCACGCGTTCGAATAATCTCGCGATGGTTGTGGCAATCGAGATTGGTCTGTAGCTCTCGTGGGAGGTTGAGTCCGATAATTTGGATTTAAGAATGGGTGTAATTATGGTCCTCGTCATATTACTCGGTAATTGCCCATTCTTTATAATTTCAGTAAACAACCTCGCCAGGAGCTGTAAGATTGGTCCTCCCGCGTGTTTGACGTGTTCAATGCTTAGTCCGTCGTGGCCTGCCGATTTACCAGCTTTCATATGTTTCAGGGCGGTATTGACCATGTTCACAGTAATTGAAAGTCCATTACCTTCAGTTGTTGTTGGATTAATTGGCGGTCCACTCGAGGAGATCAGAGAGGTCGGAGTTAGGGTGGTAAAATGGTCTGCGAAAATGTTTGCGATTGCTTTGGGATTCGTTTCTCCATTTATGTTACTTGGAATTTTACACCGCATATTGCAATTTTTATTCGATTTATTCCAAAACTGTCTGAAGTCACGATTATCTAGGTCCCTAGCTATTTTATATATAAAAGTAATCCTCAAAACCTCAATTTTAACAAGGACATATGAAATATTCAACAAATTCGATATAAAATAAACTTATGCGGATACTACTCTTAAATACACATACAAACACAAAAATACACAGTTTGAACCAACTCAAACAATAATTACCACACGGTCAAACAAACTCAATCTACAAATCCCAATGTTACATACCACGTATGGACAAAGGAGCTATAAACTATTTTGGACCCAAATTACTTAATTGCATGCTCGATGAATTAAAACAATCCGGGCTAACCACAATTTACAACCCTAACATAAAATACAAAATAAAACAGTGGATCCGAAACAAGGGGAGAGCTAAAATTAAACACTTACACAAACACACTAAGGCCCGGTTGTTTCAAATTCGATCAAAGTAAGCGTAGAGTTTAAACTGAAATTTTACGTTCTCCACCAATCAGACGATCCGTTTTCGTAAAAATCTATGCTTTTATCGACCGCTTACTTTGATCGAACTTGAAACAACCGGGCCTAACACAGTATAACCTAAGATATATTTTCTATTATGTTACTTCAAACACTTTATTATCTATTTACTATGTTTTGAACCTACCTGTCTCAACACAGATATTTCTAGTGAGACAGGCACAGTCCAAACAAAATTTTATTCATAAAATTAAATAGAAATAAATAAATAAAAAATATAAATAAAATAAAATAACGCACTTAAAAATAGACAGGACGAATGTACGCATAAAGTTTCTATGAGAAATCTTAAAACATGTGTCAAATGTCAAATTTTCTACTTTCGTGGTGGAAATGTTAACTTTAATTATTAAATATTTCGACATTTTAAATGAAGAATTACTTTTATAATAATGTTAGGAGGTATTTTATTTTATATCTATCGCGTCAAAATTATCGAAGTGTATTATATAATAAGATATGATTATTATGGTTCCTAAGAAGTGATATTTTTTATGATTTTTAATGCATTAAGTGCCATTTTTAGTTGAAAAACGGGGCCAAAGATAAAAAGTATTATAACTTCAAAGTTTAATAAAGTTGATTATTAAAATAATCTTTTAATTCTTAAGTAGATCCCAAATTAACAATATAAACTATAGTTTGATGTATAACGTACGTAGTTTCTATAAAACTCAGTGTTGTATACGCGGCCTCTCAAGCCCCATGTCGGTACTAGTGTGACAAAAAAACCACCTCGGTAGCTAAGGGTTAAATAACATACTTAGGCCTAGTGATGGGACACGTTTAGTGATGGGCAGTACTGAAATCTATCGCGATTCTTTTTTTTAAATAAATTAATGCGTGATTATTTCATCACAGTACATATGTTCTAAGAACACAATTAACGTACTTTGTCCACGGAGGGATAATTATTAACTAAGATAAATTATAGAAGTCTCACAGAGACGAAGCTATTTATATGGGAAACATGTATGGATGTCTTTATAGGGTGGTCACAAGGCTTATGACCTCTATTAGTTTGCTTAAGTGATTACTTATGCAAAGTAAAAGTTCTCTGACCTAACGTGACGAGAAAAATTCTAAATAAGCAATCTCAATCCGACCTGACTAATTCCATGGATAAAAATTAAAAATAGACAGTAGGAAGAAAAAACATAAGGATTTAATGAAAAATATTTCTAAAATATATATAAATATTCGCATTTATAAAGGCTTGCTTGACGTAAATTAATTGTCAGCCAAGGTAACGTGGCGTATCGATCTTTTATTTTATTTTTAGCAACGAAACAATACGCGTATTACGTACTGTATCCACACTTACTCAATTGCAAGCTCGATATACATATTAAAAAAAGTATTTTTCATTAAGTTATTTTCTAAACCAAAGTTAAAATTTTTCTATTTAAAAAAATGTGAAATTACACTATTGTCCACTGCCTTCTAATATCTGAATTAATTCTGATCGCCACAAGTTCTATATACCTACGGTGGTAATAAAAATATGCTTTCATATTTTCGATCAATTATGCATAGTAAAAGAAAATATTCTGGGCACAGCTTTAGGATAACGAAGACCCGGTAGAATACCAAAATGGTGAATGGATGCATCGCGTCTGGCTGGAGTCACCCTGGAGTCAGATACGGTAGTGTCCCAGAACCAAGACTTGCGGAGTAGAGATGAGTGTACCGTACTGGATCGTACCGGTACTGAAACTGTACCAGTAATGAAATCGGATTTGTATTTCCCGATACTGGAGTAGATCCAGTAACGAGAAATACCGGGAAATTCGATAATTTCGATACTAGAGAAAAATGTGTTAAATGCTTGTTGTGCGCGAAATAAAACGTTGGAAATAGTTTTAAAGAACAATACAAATCACTGAATCAATAAATTATTATTATCATATTCCAATCAGTTTCAATATTAATCTTTGATAAATAATCAACAAATTATGTATTGTCTTAACCAAACTAACAAAAAAACTAACCCATAAAAACCAAGTTTTATTATACTCCCTTTCTCATTTACTAGTGGGAACTGGTTTGGCGCTTAACCTACGCGTTGGGCTTTGGTCGGGCGATGCTACGAAAGGGAGTAATAAAAAATTTCCAAAAATCCAAAATTTTACTATAATCAGGTTTAGTGTCTACCATATGCGTTGGAATCTCCATACAACTTAGTAAGTTGTATGAAAAAACATTAAACATAAAAAACAACATTAAAAATTTCTAAAAATCCAAAATTATACTATAATTATTAATTTTTTTAACGAAAATTTGATAGATCTTCTTGATCGTCGCCACGAGTCTGCTTGCAAAGTTTCAGCTCGATTGCATCACGGGAAAAGGGTTAAAAATCGATCCAAAGTTTCTTTTTAGTTTCTTTTTTCGTCAAGCAAGCATACGCTACGAATTAAAAGAAAGGGAGTAATAATCATTCTTGTCATGAAAAGAGAACATTTAAATCTTAATAAAATAAATTGTACCTTAAACTTCAGTCTGTTCTTAACAAAATTTGTAAACTCTAACTTATCAGAAACTCAAAATACACAGTAACTTTTAAACATAACGTAATGAAAAATAAAATTATTTACATATCGTAAAAGGTTAGCGAAACATATGTAAGTAGCTGTGGTAGTGCGTATGCAAAATGGAATTAGCATCGGGGCTTTCATCACGTAAACTTGTTCGCAATCGATTAAATCGTTATGTTTCAAATCACCGGCGACTAAAACAGCATTTACAGATTGATAATTGTTAAAAATATTTAAATTTGTATGTCTTTTTATAGTACCGGAATCCCTGGGAAATAGGCTTCGTTTCTCGGTACTAAGGGCGACGAAAATTCTCGGTAGTGAAATGCCCGGGAATTCCCGGGAGCAATCCCTAGTAGAGATGCATTACCTATATATGTCAATACTGATATTTGTAAAAGAAAAATACGACATTATTTCCAACAAAAAATGTTTTAGTTACAGAAAAGCATAGATTTTTGCAATTTCCACCAATCAAAAAACTCGGTTTTGCAAATATCATTGCCACTTTCTTATACATTACTACTGAATGGACAACCGGCTCTTAGGCCTAGTTGTTTCAAGTTGGATTAAAATAAGAGTTCGTTTAAAGCATACATTTTTACGGAAACGGATCGTTTGATTGTCGAACGCAATAATCTACCGGTCCTTAAAGAATTTAGTACCTACGCTTAATTAATTGAAATAGCAAGAAGAAAATGGCAACATTAACTATTTAAAAAATTTCATAGACATTTTCTCTCTTCTCTATGATCATCTGTCGTCATGCGTTTGACAGTTCTGCTGTCAAATTTAAAAAAATATGATGTAATGTTAGCTCGTCGACACTCCCGCGATAAGGTTTGGCAAACCCGTGGACTTACTCCGTCAGTTGATCAAGAATGTTATTTAACATTAGAAGTAGCTAAGGCCGGTCGACATGTTGCGAAAAGTGTTAGGTTACGGTTTTGCGGGAACAATTATCGCGGGAACGACGGCTAACCTCCATCGATACGAGTATGATGTCAATTCAATGCCGTTGGTGAGAGTTTTAAGGGCAGCAGGGACGGTATTCGACATCGGATACTGTTACAAAACTCTACTCTACAGCAAAGCATTGGACACCACAAGTGACGAATACTTTGAACTGAGGAGTACTGTCCACAAGATCGCTGCGGATAAACTTCTAGAACTCTGTAAGACCAACAAGGGGGTCTACATCAAGGTTGGACAGCACATAGGTTCCTTAGACTATCTTTTGCCCCGGGAATATGTGGAGACCATGAAAGTTCTTCATAAAGATGCCCCGTCAAACACAGTAGAGCAGCTGTACAGAGTAATTAGAGAGGACTTGAAGCAAGAGGTATATTTTCCACATTTTTTTCTAATAATCGTCTGCCTCTTTTCTTAATTTAAGCTCATCAACTTAAATGAATTAAATAGGATAATTTCACTTTATTTAAAAAAAATTAACTTTGGTTTAGAAAATACGTTTATGAAAAAGATTTTCTTTTAATATGTATATTAACATTAAAAAACGATTTTGAAAATCACAATTTTACACTCCCGCCAAAACGCTTATTTTTGCAAGTGACGTTTGGCATATCTTTTCATGTCATCTGACGTGTAACACGTAACAGAAAATTCGCATATTTAGACGTTCATTAGTTTTTTTACAAAATAAGCCGGCTTTTTTTATTGTGTGTGTCCATTATGTCGGGGAAAAAGTTTTGTAGATATATGTTTCCCAAATGTAGAAATTCATTCCTGAAAACTGAATCCAACATTGAAGCGTTAATTTTCAGTCAGTTATCGGATTTTCCTTGTGAAAATCCATCTTCCATTATTTTAAATATGTTCTTAGATAGTTATTTTATTAAAATAGGTCACAAACACGGCAAAATCCATAAAAAAAAAACATGCAAACACCAGTAAAAACAAAGCGAAGATGAACGGTTACCATAGAGACGAAACAAATTACAGTGACAAACACCACAGATCACGTATGATCTATAATTCTAGCCAAACAACGTCACAACCAATCACATTGCATTTTAGGGATTCGTATTTTTTTAGATTTTTATTATAAAAATAATGTATGAAAACATTATCCTACACCATCCATACTGAGTTACAAAATATAATTTATTTTTTTGAATCTATTTCATATATTTTCATAGATATATGTAAAATGTGAATTAACCCTATTTTAATATGGTTTCTGAGAGTAAGTATCCATGGTATAGTTGAGTGTCCTGATTTTAAAATAAAACAGAATCGCCTAGGAGTAGGAGCTCCGTGCTGAGTGTGTGCCTTATGTCGGCACTTCTCACACTGTTCATCCAATGTGACTCCTGCTACCTTCCTTAGAAAACTCATCTCAGCAGCCTGGATCCTTGCTCACACTCTCTCCATTAGGATCCAAATTTAATGTCCACTCTTCTACTTTTTTCAGAAAAAATACTGATGTAAAAACGGGAAAATATGTACATTCATTTTTTAAGTAAAGCTAAACTGCAAACAGCTCGTCTGTAAAGTTGAATTTTATAGTTTGCATAATTAGTCAATCTAATTACCAAACAAGCACATCTAAAAGAGAAAAAAAATTTTTTAGGACGTCTTTGAATTTTTCAATAAAAAAATTGTAATGGGTGTTTATTTAAAAAAAATTCAGTCGGTGGTAGGTAGCCAGTCTGCCCTCAGCAATGTTTTATCGTTGTACATAAGTATACTGTTCTGAGTTCTTCAGAGACTGGAACTGATAATGTGAAATATGTTTTTTTTTACAGCCGGAAGAACTCTTCTCAGAATTTAGTCCGATTCCTCTCGGCACAGCGTCACTGGCTCAAGTTCACAAGGCAAAACTCAAAGATGGAACTACAGTAGCCGTGAAAGTCCAGCACCACTATGTGAAGGACAACACTGTACGCGATGTCCAATCCATGGAAATTCTAGTCGATATTGTGTCTTGGGCTTTTCCCGATTTCAGTATACAGTGGCTGGTCGACGAGACCAAACATAACATTTTCAATGAACTTAATTTTTTAAAGGAGGGGCAAAATTCTGAAAAAATTGCAACCATGTTTAAGGAATACCAGTGGTTGAAGATACCCAAGGTGTTCTGGGAATACAGTACTGAGAGAGTTCTAGTGATGGAGTTCGTCGATGGGGGTTATGTTAATGATTTAAACTACGTTAAGGTATGTTTAATATCATTATTATATCCAAAACAGGGGTGCCATCCTTAATGTTACTTAAATAAAGTTATTTGTTATTGCATAACCATTAACACTTGAAAATTGACAGCTAAATTGACGACAAATGTAGTTAAGCCTTCATGAAATACGTCAACAAATACACTGTACTCACTGCCAAGTCTATATAGCCTAGGTAATTGTGAATGAATCTAGTACTTTTTTCTTCCATTTTCATGGTACTAAATCCCTTTTCGATTACTCTATTAGTATTGCAGCTAACAGTGGCATGCAGCGTATACAAGTAAAAAAGCTGTATGTTACTTAAGATTCTGAGAAACAAACATTAATTAAATAATACTTATCTTATAACAAAGACAATTTAATATTCTAGACGTTGTACAGCTAGAGTTTTATGGCTTTCGTTATTTTCAACTGCTTTGGTGTAAACTTTATATCAATTCTTCTCCTATTTTACTTATTTGTGCTTTTTGTATTTGGCGAATAAATTTTGTTGTCTAGTTTTTGCTGAGAACTGTGCACACGTCTTATTACAGAAACGACACAGTTACTAATTCCATACATCCAAACATAATATTTTGTGTTTTTTCCAACTGTCAATTTGCTTTGATCAACATATTCATTGGAAATGCATATTTCGACAGGCCGTGACCAAAAAATTCGTTTTAGTATCTTAGACGAGATTAATTTTAATAGTTTTTGTTAAATATGTACACGTACGCGGAATATGTTTTTGTATACAAAATTTCTTTACGGTCATGATTCTGTATTAAAATAATTAAGGAATATTCAATATTAATAAAGTTATAATTTTATAAATTTGCAAGAAATTTTTACAATTTTGATGATTTTCAAACCCTTTTTTTCATATGAAGAAATGATTTTAAACTATATATTGTTTTTACAATCCTGCACCTTGATACTTCAAGCTTTATTCAAAAGTAATTTTTTAAAAATTAAAAACATGTTCATTAATATGCAAAAATAAAAATTTGTAAGTATGAAATATATTAACAAATGAGACAGTTTTAAAATCATATTCCGTTTGCTGTCGGAAGAGGTGGGTGTCCCTTCATGGCCGATTTCCTTTTTCATAAAAAATCACTATCAAATGTGTTTTTATGCACAAATTTGACATTAGTTAGAAGTATTATGAAATTATAATATCGAAATCAAATGATTCATCGTATATAATAAGGCACGTATGGGTGCAAACATATGCTGATAACAACAAATCTAAGGTATCCAAAAAAAATTGCAATATGAAAAAATACTTTTTGTGAAAAATTTATGTATTTTTGCATGTTGTCAAAACTTAATACTTATTATGCTAAAGCAAAGTTTGTGACATTTCTATTACTAACGTACCTGATGTTACTGTTCTCACTTGAAAATGTTTACAGTTACCTTTGAGTTTATGAAAGGCTTTTTCAATCTTCACTCGATTAACTCATCTCACTTCGATTCCTCCTTTTTTCCGACTTAAACCAACACACAAAACAATTATTAGAAATACAATTATTCATAAATATGTGAATTAATAAGATAAGTCAGTATATGTACTTCTTCCAAAGGAAATTAAATATTTTAACAAGACAAAAACAGATATTAGAAAAAAAGATTCATAATAAAGAGGATTTAAAAAAAGTGAAAAAAGCCGCGAGCATACATACTTTTTTTTAAAACTTGTTATTAAAATCGAATTATGTGAATTAAAATGTATTGATTTATGGTGCAAGACTTTAAAAGTATTTCGAAAATACAAATTCAAATCAATTATAAAATTAAAACTTTGGGACTTGCATCCAATTATAATAATTATAATAAAATATAAATAAGTCATCTCTCTGTCTATCCGTAACTTTCTATACGTCCATAAGTTCTTTTGTAAAAACTTTTTTTTTCTTATTTTTTTAATATAAATATTTATTCAATAAATTAAACACGTTAACTTAGTATAAAACCACTGTTTAATAAATGGTTTTATACTAAGTTAATGTGTTTAATTTATTTAATATGTCAAACCACTAAGTGATTGCTTTATACCAAGATAAAATATTTATTCTTTAGGAACCGACATGTAAAAGTACCTTCATTTTTGACGGGTTACAGATAGTGTTTTAATATATGGTATAATATAATATATAATACCCTATAATAATATAATATATAATACCCTATAATAATATAATATATAATACCTGCCCATGAAGCGCCTGTGCTTGTCCGAACTTATACTATAAGTCTCAATCGGGCACTACACCACCCATAAATACATAATATAGAATTATCGATTTGAATTAATGGGGTTTTATTGTAACGCTTAAGTCGATTTAGTGAAATTTCATGCTTGATGTTGCAGGAACACAAAATCGACCCATATGACCTGTCTCGTAAACTGGGAGACTTGTATTCTCACATGATATTTGTGAATGGATTCGTGCACAGCGACCCACACCCCGGCAATATTCTAGTCAGGAAGGATCCTGGCGACAAGGACGTCTCAGTCTATTTGATTGATCACGGTTTGTACGCGGTCAGTTTTGATATTCCTGTGGATTTTTGATTTTTATTTTACACTACTTACCAAAAATGTGTCCTCTATGGTCAAGAAACCTGAGAAAATTATTTCACACATCTTTGGTATTCAACAGTCAATAATATTCAACATTTCCTCTAACAGGTGCTGTCCGATGATTTCCGCTACAACTACTCCCAGTTCTGGTTATCCATCATAAACACCGACTTCCCAACCATGAAACACTACGCTCAGAAATTGGGTGTCGGAGAAGATATGTTTAGAGCGTTGGCTTGCATGGTGACAGGAAGACCATGGACTGCTATCGCTGAGGGGATTACAAAGGTTAAACCAGGGGAAGTAGAGGTAATTTCTCAATATAATGCTTCCAATTGTTAAGACCAGATATTTACTGCAAATGTATATTTTGCCATTTTTGTTAAAAAATATGGGTTTTTATTATTCATTTATATCTGAATATATATGGTAAACTACATTTTTTTTGAACTATACCTTATGATCCAAAAAGACTTCCATAGACAGTGTCGCATCAATATTCTTACTATTCTCAAACTAAGCCAAAAGTCTGTGGTATGAAAATAGGATTAACTGCTGATTAATGCTGCCGACCACCAGATCACTAGGCGAGCGTCATGACCAGCACACCAACAACCTCAATATATATATAATATTTCGTCTCCACCGTCTTTTCTCCCAAACACAATCCAAGCAGACGAAATTTGTTGGACATCCTCAGGAATAATGGTTTAAAAATAATTAATTAAACCTGTGCAATTTTTCAGAGGGACGTAATCCGAAGCCGTCTTCCAGAAGTTCTTGACCAAATAGCGATATGCTTGCAGAGAATAGACCGCCAAGCCTTATTAATTCTAAAAACAAACGATCTGATCCGTGGAATTGAGTATTCACTGAAAACAAATGACATGATGTGCGGATTCGTTGTGATGACCAAATGTTGCCATCTTTCCGTTCACAATGAACATTTCAAAAATTCTACGTCCATATTTCAAAAATTGGCTGTCACTATAGCCAAAGCGTGGACGTTATTTAAATTTTATATTATTTTGACTTATATAGATTTAAGAGGTAAGTTGCAACATTACTCAATACAATAATAAGTAATTGTAGTCGGCAGTTGAAATTGTTAGAAATGGGTAATGTCAGTTGAAGTAGTTAAATTTGCTAAACATAGGTAATGTAAGTTTTAGAATACATAGACAAACTTTGGGATCATAAGATTATTTTCCTAACACTTAATAGACAAGAATAAAAATAAAAATAAATGAGACATAGTTCGTAGACATGTTCATCATACTCAAATGGAGATTTGTATATTTTCACATATCTCTCTCAAGAGTAAATGCCTTTATTTGCGATCCTATGTTTGAAATGCCTTATCCAGGCGGTCTGGTCTAGCAGAGCTTTAAACGAAGTACCTATCGCAAACGTAACCTCACAATTTTCATGTTTCAACTAAAATTACAAGAAATAAGTACTAATGCTGTATTTAAAGCTTATAGAAAAAAGATTATTTCATATGCACTTATTAATTTTTTCTCGCACAACTTCCTGATGTAAAATTAGGGCAAAAATGTCATTGTCGCGTTGAACTCGGACCTATTTATATTCTGACATTTGACAGATAACCGTCATGTATTTCTTTCTCACTCTCTCTCTCGAGTAGTAACTGAAAGAAACAAACACATACATATACCTGTCTCGTTTATTTTTATTCTCGTTTATTAAGTGTTGAGATAGCAATCTTAAGATCCCAATATTGCTAATTTCAGCATAAGGTCGAAAATTTGTGTGATTTTTATGTTCAAATTGTCATAGTCACATGTAACAAAGTACATACATTGAATTATTTTAAGATTGATAAAGAATACCAAAGAACACCAAAGAAATCATAAAATAATCATTTTACCATACACAGCAATACCCCTATTAGTACATATTATGAATGTGTGCGGATAATATTATATATATACAGGGTGTACCAGAGCTAGCAGCAGAAACTTGGCCAGTAGATTCCTGCCTATGTTATGAGTCTAAAATGTTCAACAAAACATGACTTAATATCAATAGTTATGGAGATGTGCAATATCAAAGTTTGCATTTTTTTCAATATTTCTGACTTATTTTTTGCAAAAATTTATTTATATTCTGTTTTACATTAACTTATATAGATTATGAAAAATTCATTTGCTTCAATACAACTCAAATAAAATAGTAAAAACCTTGTAATGTAATGTAAAATAGAAAAACCTTATAATGTAATGTAAAATAGAAAAACTTTTTTCAATTTTTCCAAGGTTTTCATCATTTTATTCGACTTGTATTAAAGCAACCGAACTTTTCATAATCGATATAAGTTACTGTAACGGTAGTTCAACTTTTTGCAAAAAAAAAAGTCAGAAATAATGAAAAAAAAATGCAAACTTTGATATTGCATATCTCCATAACTATTGGTATTAGGTCATGGTTGCTTGAACATTTTAGACTTACAACATAGGCAGGAATCTACCGATCAAGTTTCTGCTGCTAGCTCTGGTACACCCTGTATATAACTAAACACAAAATATCATCCCTTTAAAGGTAAAACTCACTAAGGCCCGGTTGTTTCAAGTTCGATCAAAGTAAGCGGTCGATTAAAGCATAGATTTTTACGAAAACGGATCGTCTGATTGGTGGAGAACGTAAAAATCTATGCTTTAAAAGAATGCTTACTTTAATCCAACTTGAAACAACTGGCCCTAAGTGACATTGGAGTAGTTTTAAGATTTAATATTCAACATGTGATATTAAAATTATTTAAAATGTTCACATTATGAGTTTTTCCACTAAAAGACTATAAATAGACACGGAATATTCACTTACTGATTTTTACCTGGAATAGATATGGAAAAATATAAATGCTTGTATTCACAACTCATTTTGGACAATGTTGACAATTTTTGAGTTTTATCTCTAAAGGGACGATATGATAATGTAATTTGTTCTTAATATTTTGTATTCATTTCAAAAGGTAGCCAAATAATTCATTCACTACAGTGTAGTGTAATTAAATAACACAATGCCAAAGATAAAAAAAAGATATCTATTAATACTACGTCAAAAAATCAAATCAAAATGATGTCACCGTCATGTAGTATAACTAAATTAATTAGCGCAGTTATAATATGGATGCCAAAGAAAAGAAAATTATATTATTTCCCTGTGTGCCATCGATGTACACATACATACACCATAATCATCTTGCCAATATTGCGCGTATGCCATGACATACAAACCTAGTATGTAATTAATTCATCATAGCTTTGTAAAATTAAATTATAGCAAGAAACAATACAATTTGGAATTTGTTCACTACAAAAAATCAACTTATTCAAAAAAATACCTTCAGGCTGTGTCCACAACTATATATTTTCATACATATGTATGTTTATACTAGGAGCGTGCAGCGAGAACAAGAAGCAAGACTTTTATTTAAACATATATTTGGGAAAAAAATCAAAATGAAATATTTATCAGGCAGAATATCACGAAATATTAAAATCTGAATAATATGTTAATTATTGTGATGGGAATATTACGAGATAAATCTCTTATTTCAGTTTCTTTTCAAAATATATGCTTTAGGAAAAGTCACGCTTCTTGTTCTCAATGCACGCCCCTAGTACGGTAGCCGGCAAACATCGTGAACAATTTAGTAAGGAAAAGTTTGCGCATGTTATTAAAGTTACCCCATCAATAGTTACGGAGTTATGCAGTATCAAAGTTTGTATTTTTTTTCAATATTTCTGAATTATTTTAAATAAAACGTTGAACTATCATTACAGTAAGTTATATTGATTACGAAAAATTCATTAGTTTCAACACAAGTTAAATAAAATGATAAAAACACTCCAGAAATTCCATTTGGAACTGTGTACAGTATCATAAATAAAGAAAAAAGTAATTGCCTTAATTATTAAATTGATTTGACATTAGTCTAATGTGGCCGTAAGTAAAAAATAATTTTAACCATATTATAATGTAAGATACTTTGCTATAAAAAGATAAATAATGATTCAACGCACTGTTAATACTGCAAGGGCATCCATGAGGATGGTAGAAATAAACGCTTAGTAGATAGTTTTATGAAAATTGTATAGTTTATGCTATCTCTTTCTTAAATAAAGATGCGTACACGGAATACATACACATAATACAAACGGGTCACACTGGAAGCATTTCCTTTGCGATCACATTTACCATGAGCTCCCTTTTGGAACACATTAAATAAAAATCGCAACAGAATCTGTACAATTTTGATTCTTTAAAAACTATTGTGGAATTTTGAAAAAATAAAATCACTTCCTTGTGAAGATTTGTTGCTCAATGTGAAAGTCAGACTGATGTGCCTTTTTTTTATTAATGTTGTGAATTAACATGATTGTACTGTTACTTTTGTTATATCTTTAGAGTTTTTATTGCTTATTTAATTTTTTTTTTAAATTTATTTTATTTAAATCATGTTTATACTAGTCATATTTATTTACATCTTTGTTAAGTACTCATAGATATTACGTTGTTTTTAACCGTGGGTTCCGTACTACCCTTTTGGCTCATTTTGGAGATCCTCACGTGTATGTTGTTTTATGCTAATAACCAAAATATTAAAAAATGCATTAATTAGATAAAAAAAAATTAATTGCGTCGTTTTTTAAAAATTGCCATGTAGTATAGGTACATACTATAAGATGATATTGCAATTTTCTCAAGTCTAGATGTTTTTGTGATACCTACATTTCACTTCTGTAATAGGGCCTTTATGGCCTGGCCAAACAATATTTGTAGTAAATAATTATTAATATTGAATTTTTCGTCATTGTTCAATTTTTAGCGTTATTTTCAGTATTTCTTTTGATTACTGACAAAATTGCTAAAGCCATACTTTTTAAAATTGAAATATTACATGCGATTTTTTTAGATGCACACAAGCGGTCAAAAAAAAGAAAAATGCATTGATTCAAGAATTCTGCAAGCACGATTCCAAGAAGTAGCCATTTGTTTTCTGTTAAAATATGGGGAAGAACGGCAGGCAGCATTCTAATAAAAATGTTCAAATATTCTATGAATAGCCATATTTTAATTGCATAAGCTTTTTAAGCTCAAATTAAAATAAATTTGCTACTTTCTTTTCAATTTTCTTCAGTTTAGCAAATTTCTTTAACTTTAAGAATGCAGCAGGGAAAATATGTAGTCAATTGTCTATCTGATGCTGAGAAAAATTTGTCTAGTTTGTGGTATGTAAATATTTATTTATAATAGAAAATAAAATATTTATTCTAAATGAATATAAATAAAAGTGTCATTTTCATAATCGTACTATTATTTTTAGTAAATTGAAAGTAAAATTACCTCAGAAAAACTAAAATTTGTGGAAATATTAAGTCACTGAATGCGTTTTGCAGCTCACATATAAATACATAGTAACAACTACAAGTTTCACACAAAAGTCTTCCTAACAAAATAATTATAAAAAAAACTTTTCTGAAGGGAGCCAAAAAAGCAAATACATAATAGTACATCTTAAATCAATATAAAATTGAAGTATTGAGAAAAAAAAAAGTATGCTCTTTTGTATTGTAAAAGGCTGAAAAATGGATTTACAAACCCCAAGAAAATTTTAAAATGAAGGACATAATTCATTGGATCAGATGAACTTTTCTTTATTTTAGTAAATGTACTATCAAGTGTTTCTCTGTTCCTTTAATGCCTTTTTTTTTAATAATCGACAACAAAAAAATATTTGAAAATTTGTCTTAAAACACAAGAAATGTAACAAAATCTCATATGTATTATTTGCAAAAAATATATAAGATAAATTTTCACGAGTTATAATTCTTTCTTACTAATGCCTTTCTGATTGATCAGATAATATATGACTTGGCGAGAATTCTAATGTATTTTTTCACTAAAATATTAAATATAATATTTTTGAATATAGTGTTATTATTTGTCCCATTACCCAATATTCAAACACACTAACATACACTAGGATTTCAGTTTCTCTCGAGGTTGCGTTCCTGGAAAGTGCAGTGCACATTAAAACAATCCAAATATTAGGTCCTTAGATATGAAATTGGCGTTTTGCCGTACTGGCAAATTTGATCTCAAATATCTTCTCTTTGGTTAGGAATTCCAAATCTAAATTTATACAGCTATTTACTCATGTATTTGTGTTTTGAAAATTATAATTCATTTGTTTTTTCCTCAATTGTTTTTTTCTTTGCGTCACTCAGTTTACAAAATGAAAAACTTGAAATATCGCGTTATTTACGAGTACGAGTTCCACCGTGGCACCAGTGCTGCAGAAACGGCTCGAAGGATTAATGATGTGTATGGCGACGGTGCCGCAAAAGAAAACACAGTGCGTTTTTGGTTCCAACGTTTTCGTTCTGGAAATTTCGACCTGCAAAACAAGCCCCGTGGACGGCCGGAGACCAAAGTTGATAATGAAGAATTGAAGGCTATTGTGGAAGCGGATCCATCGCAAACCACATCCGAGTTAGCTGCAGGCTGCGGTGTTAGTGATAAAACTGTTTTAATCCACTTGAAGCAAATTGGTAAGGTGAAAAGCTTGAAAGGTGGGTACCTCACGAATTGAGTGAAGCAAATCAACAAACGCGCGTTGACTGCTGCGTTGCATTACTCAACCGGCACAATAATGAAGGGATTTTAAATCGAATCATTACCTTTGATGAAAAGTGGATCCTGTACGATAATCGGAAGCGCTCATCGCAATGGCTGAACCCTGCCGAACCAGCCAAACCATGCCCCAAGCGAAAATTGACTCCAAAAAAGTTACTTGTGAGCGTTTGGTGGACTAGTGCTGGTGTCGTTCACTACAGCTTTCTTAAATCTGGCCAGACGATTACGAAAGATGTCTATTGTCAGCAACTGCAAACCATGATGGAAAAGCTAGCTGCTAAACAACCGAGGCTGGTTAATCGCTCTAGGCCACTGCTGCTTCATGATAACGCTAGACCACACACTGCACAACAGACGGCTACCAAATTAGAGGAGCTTCAATTGGAATGTCTAAGACATCCACCGTACTCTCCGGACCTTGCCCCAACAGATTACCATTTTTTTCGAAATTTGGATAACTTCTTGAAAAGGAAAAAATTTAACTCCGATGGGGCAGTCCAAACCGCCTTCAATGATTTTATTGATTCCCGTCCGAATGGTTTTTTTAGTGATCGATGAACTACCTGAAAGATGGCAAAAGTGCATAGATTGCAATGGTACATACTTTGATTAAATAAATATATTATATTTAAAAAAAATCGGCTTTATGTTCCTCCCATACTAAACGCCAATTTCATATGTAAGGACCTAATATATTTTCCCGAGATCCCATAAAAATTTACGAGACACGTTTCTCAATCATCGTGAACACTTTTTTTTACATTTAATAAATGTAAATGATATGCTAATTTTTTTGATGCAACATAAATCGAAACACTGCATATTGAGCCGTCCCAAATCATATCACTAGTGTACCATTGAAAACATGAATTGCAAAGCGAAAAGTACGTCACATTCGTGAGAGGGTGTAGCTGAAATCGGCACTCCGCCACACCAGCGCAATTGCAAACATTTTGCGTGATACATATTGCGACCTTAAATTTAGTGTTCCAATTTTTTTTTTAATGTCGGTTACTTCTTTTTCCTTGGTTTGGTTTCTATTCCTCGATTTTTGGCCCAAATAGGCAGCTTCCCCGAGCTGCATACATCCCTATACGAGCTTCAAGGTTCAAAGCCAATAGAATTTTACCCCAAAGATCACCATTGCCATAGTCAAAATATTTATTTATCCATAAATAAACAACAATAATGCTTTGTTAACAAAAAATTTATTAAAAATATTAATTATGTACAAGTTTAATTTATTGATGAATGGTCTTGAAATCCTTACATCATGTCAAAATCATCCCTCTGAAAAAAAAACAACAACACTGTGTTAACTACTATTCTGTTAATTAATAAAAGGAATATCCCAAAAAAAAAATCAAAGCAGTAATCGAGGATTGCTAATTTAGAATGTACTAAATTCGAGATTTTATAGGAAATACAGTCTATAAATTTACATATAGGAAACATGATTTTGAAAGGCGTATATAAATATAATCTAGAATTCAGTACATCCTAAATTAGTAATCCTCGGTGACTGCATTCAAATGCTTAAATTTTTTTGGATATTGCTGGCATTGCTTTTATACCCCACATATTATATAAAAAATCATTGACATAATAACATTTCAAACGCTTATAAAAGCGAAAATGAAAAAATATATGGCATTGGGGTGGACTTCATTGTGATGAACTAGACTTTGTTCCGAGGTAGAGCATTTATTATACAATTGTGTACATATAAAATTATTTTTTAGGTGTTTTGATCAGGGTTCGAAAAAATCGGATTTTTATATTAAAAATCATAAAACAAAACGTGTTATTGACAATGAGATAAATTGTAAATGTGTTATTGACAATGAGAGAAATCTCGAAAACGTTCTAACAATTCAAAATAAATATATAGTATATAGTTTACCCTTATTTTTTAAAATATTAAAAATAAATTTTCAATAAAAAACTTGAACATTTAAAAAACAAAAAATTTGATTTTTTGATATATATCCGATATATGTATATCAAAAATTGGATATATATATCCATTTGCACACGTCGATTGATACAATCAAAATAATTAGGAAATTTATTTATTATTTATTAAAAAAATGAATTGCATACTAAAAAAAGAAAATATATGCAATTATTATACATAAGTTACAAAAGTTGCTGTTTCGAATGTAGTGTTATGAGTATTTGTTTCTTTGTGTGAAATAAAAAATTGATTATATGAAACAAAATAAACTAAAAAACTAGCGCCATCCAGTAACAACTGCAGATATAAAAAAAAAAACCTGTAGTACTTTTTAAAATACAACTAGCGTCGTCTAGTAATCGTCGTCGTCGTCGGCCACAGATTTAAAAAAAATAACTTATAGCACTTTTTAAAATACATCTAGCGCCATCTAGTAACGACCGCAGAAAGTTTTTTTGATATATATCTGCGGATATATATCCTCGAACCCTGGTTTTGATATTGATCAAATTATCACGTAATAGAAAACTGTAAATTTATCAGTGAATATGTATCTTAAAACAATTTAGACGGACCAGTTAGAAAGATACATAGAGAAACTATATTGAAAAAAGTATGGTAACCACCAGGACTTGATATACCCAGTCCTTTCTATTGCCAGTAGAATGTGTTATTGATTATTATGTACCTATTTCGCATTGATGGTAAATTTGAGATGGATGTTAGTTGTCTCATAAGATAAAAGCAAATTGATTATTCTTTTTGAATACTCACAGCATCATTGTAATCCATGATGTGCCTCTTGACTGCCGAGTTGTCAACCCAAGTGACAAAGTCCTCCATGGAGCGGGTGACCAGGAAGGCTGGGTCCTTGACCAGCTCCGGCCCCACCCGCACGTGGCCCTGCTGGATCAGCTTAGTGGCACTCTTCACCGATTCTGCCATTTTATCTGGAAATGTTTTTAATACAGTGAAACTCTCTTAATACGTTTTTCAAGGGACCGGCAAATAAAAACTTATTAGGCGTGAGAACATATTAAAAGTGATTTCAATATTTTCATATATTATTTACACTTTTTAATTTTGTGTTTTAATTGAATTTTCGTTTATATAAAATGAAAATTTATGGACATTTTATTTTAAAAAATTAAGTAGGTAAATACATTGACGTATTTTATATCATTGGGTAAATATATACATTTGTAAAATATTACCTATGTGAATAGTACCCGAGTTTCGGAAAACAATAAAAACCATCAAAACAATAAAAATTTTAGCACAGTCAAAAAATATTTTATTAATACCCATACTAAAAGGAAACTATAAAAAAACTTATGTAGGTATGTCATTGCCTATGTGCAAACCTTAATTTTAAATGAAATTATATAAGTTATCTAAATTACTATTGCAAAAAAATATCTAACTTAAACTAATAATAATATTATTAAAGGAAAAATCAATCAGAATTGAAATATATATTAGTGTGTATGTATATTGACAAAACAAAAACCTCAGGAATACGAAAAACTACCTGTATCTACTTTCCCTGGCTTGGTAAAGATTGCACATTTGTAAATAGTATTCTACTTGACTTCATTTTAAAAATTTATCCCTTTTGATGATTTCTACATAATTTAGATGTACATTCAACATATCGCCTTGAGCAAACTCGCTGGAGCAAAGTCCAAAGGACATAATATAATTGAAGGGGCGAACTTTTCACAATACATTATTAACATTCTTTTGTGATTAATTTCAATTTTCTTTATTTTAATTACGTTTGATTTCAGACTACCTCAATATTTTCCCGGGCACAAAGAATATTCGTGGTATTTTTCTTATAGCTAAATTAAATCTGATCCATTTTTTGTAACTCATTAAGGTCGGCGCCACACTACGCGCTTCTTCCGTCGCGTCAAATCCGCAACCAAATTTAGCAGTCACATAGTGTATTAGTGTATATAGAACGATCACACGTGCGGACAATCTGTCAAATGTGGCGCGTTGCAATCAAAAACACAAGACGCGACGTCACCGATTTTACGTCAACGTAAGTTCCGCGGGTGGGGAACCAAACAAACGCACAAGCAAGTGTTCCGCCAGCGGAACGATCGATGGATCCGCGCAGTGTGTTCAATAATTGCATATTGTGCTGAAAGAAATGTAGCGGCGTTCCGTGGCGTCAAAGACGCGACGGAAGATACGCCTAGTGTGACGCCGTCCTTAGAAAATAATAGGAGATATTACGTAATTAATATTGCAGATTGTTTCGATTATTGCCGAAGAAATACAATCAAAATGAAAACAGTTTCGTTTAGGCGAATTTATTTTGCGCCGACGTTTATTGATTTTGCGATTGCAACTATATAAAAAATTATCGTAAATAATCGCCGGATAAACTTATTTATTAAATATTATTTTAATTGTCAGTATTCAACCGTTCTGTTTTGTTTTATAATTTTATCAACAGATTTCCAAATATGTTGTTGTTCAAGAGGCAAGTTTATTCATGGATAAACGCTAACCGTCGGTCGTTTTATTTTATTTCTCAAGAAACTAATAAAATTGAGAATGAAAAGAGCACGGAGTAAAAATTATCAAAGAATAATTAGTTTTAAAAAGTTTTAAGGATTATTTACGCTGATCACCGCCGAATATAAACACGTAACTCGACAGTCGGGTATGCCAACAATCGCGCGAAAATTATTACACGAGTACTTGAATTATGAATTGTGTGGTTGAAGTGATTAATTGTCTTTAAACTCAATTTCTTTAATTAACATTGTATGTCTCACGGCTTAGGCCAGCGACACATTGCGCGGACCTTTCGTCGCAGATCTTCCGCGGCGGGACGCCGTTACATTTCTTTCCATTATGTAATACGCACTTATCAAACGCACTGCGTAGACATTCGACGATATGACGCGACCGCGACATCCGACATCCGCGCGCAGTGTGGCGCTGGCCTTTGTTTCAATGAATTTATCGGCAGTTATTTCACGCGTTTGAAATTAAGTTGGTTTTAATGAGCTTTAACAGACCCAGGAAACAAGGCAATTTCATAAATAATTAAAAATAAAGAATATTATCCATATAAATAGTTGTAAATTTTAATTAAATTTCGGTATATTTTGGACGTTAAATATTGATGAAAATGAAAAAAAATATTACAGTAGTGCCGAAGGGGCTCCTGAAATTGTAAATTATCAGGTGCACCTCCTAATACAATTGTGTATTCTCAGAAATGGATTATTCGGTCAATTAAGAATGTTTGCATAGTTAAGAATGAAAATAAAACAAAAATTAGTATCACCAATGCGGCTCTGCGAGTGTTATTTCTTACAACCCAGCTGTTGATATTTATATTTAGGATTAAGTTTTATTGTCTCGCCTTTTCAAATAATACAGTTTTTATCAAACAGTTAATTTTATGGCTCTGCAAGAATTATCTATTGTAAGCTGCCCATTTTGTGAATTTTGGAATTTATTTGGGCTAGTTATTTTATTAGCCTATTCAAATAATACAGGGTTTTTCAGCGGCTAGAACTTTAATGACGCCGCCAAAACCACTTAGTTTTTATTGCGCCCATTTTTCATTGTTACGAATGTTGAACAAAATTTCGTCTTCTGAAAAACGTATTATGAAGATTTATTTGTATGAATAAATTGAGTTCGGTTATAAATATTTACACTACTAAGGCGAGAAACGAAAATAAGCGGGAAACCTATTAAGCCTAAAAAAAATATGGGATTTGTATGGGACTTTTTCGGGACCGCAGAATTTAAACTTATTTAGCGGAAAAACTTATTAAAAGTGAATTTATTAAGCGAGTTTCACTGTATTTAAATACAAATGAAAATAAACTTTTTTCACACACCAGCAAATAATATTTTACAATTTTTACACCCTTAGCAGAACTTTCTCCCAATTCACTGTAAAATAACAACTACACAATTCCTGCTTGATAATGCCGATTTTTGTTATCTGGATGTCAATGTTAGAGCATCTCAAAGAACTGGAACGCCTTCAAACCGTATACATATACATATATATATATATATATATATATATATATAAATATATCTATATTATATACTATATATATATATATTTATATATGTATAGGTCTTTCTTTTCAAGAAATACAATCAAATTAGTATGTGTAATTCGTATGTACGAGGGGCATTGTTTTTTGTATTGTTTATACCTGTAAACACCAATACAATGAAAAAATATGCGTCATACGCACAGCGCACACATACTAATTAGATTGTATTTTTTTAAATGAAAAGACCTATCTATACCCATTTCATCTTCAACCTCAAAAAATAATATATTTCTGCAATCTTTTCCACTGGCTTACAATCCACGGGAAATTTAAATTCAATTTTTTATTAAAAATTGAATTTACGCTTCAACAGACCAAGAGGTCCAATTACAGAAGCAAAACACATCACAAAACGCCCAGGCTTGAGTAAAACACAGATTAATTGTGACCTCACCGGGAATAGAACCCGGAACCCTCGGTGTGAGAAGCCAGCGTCATACCCACTGGGCCACGTGGGCCGCCTTCCACTTTGTTCAGCTGACATTACTTCACTATCCATCCCCATCCATAGCACTTGAATTCTTCAGCCCCTCATTCCAAGTGCATTCAGCGTGACTGCAGAATCAACGCGTGTAATCAATGTATGTAATATGTATTAAAAATAAATAAATTCTGGAAAAAAAAATACGCACAGACCATGCCCTCAAAAAAAGACTGAAGCAATTTTACCTTTTCCAAAACCTAGTCTAACGCTTCCTTGTCCATCCATCTCCTACTTGTATCTTTATCACGGAGCTTTGTCACTAACACTGTAAACCGGGAATATATATTATTCGACTAAACTGTATGGCTGGATGAAAGAAATTGCCAAGTGGCAATAAACCCACTATTGTAATTAGTGATCAATGAATACTACTTGTAACGGACAGGATGAATGATAGCCCTGAAAAGAGCCTCCTCAAAGAAGATGACATTGCCGAGTTCCATGGTTCGCTGCGGACACCGATCAAGGTGGACCTGTGACGTCATCTTATTCACGGGCGACCGGGCAGGACGCCGGTGCGTCATCACCACCCTGAGGACGTAAAGACGGGTCCTATGCTTTGATAAATTTGTGAACAAATTTATGTATGAAAATTTATGAAAATAAAATAGCTGTGACATGTTTTAAATTATTACAAATTATTGTAAGAACCTAAATATTGACATATATGAATGTACTTTGTCACATGTTTATTTTCAATAAACGAGAAAATCGCTGTTGCGATAGACCGGGGTGGTGAGTGTAGCCAACTGTATGGCATAAAGACAGATATAAGAAATATTATTGAATATTTCCGAGTGACGGCCAACTGTATGGCGGAAAGACAGATACAGGAAATATTATTTCCTACGGCTAACTGTATGGCCTGACAGACAGAATTACGAAATATTGTTTAATATTTCTACATATGTATCCGAGGACAGAGAGTTGGTATGCGAAGGAAAAACGGGCTGCAGACCGATTGTTTCCGATAAGTCGCGAAGCCATATCTTGTCAGATCTCGGAGAAATCTACATATAACTAACAGTGTTTTATAGGCCTAGCGACGGGGCTCATCACTAATAAGGTCCCGGGCGCGACAGCCACCGAAAAACGGTATTTGTACCAACAAATACGAGAATTTTCGACCCAAAATTGATTTTCTTATATTTACGAAAAACGAGGGTTTTTTCAATGAAATTGGTATCAAACCATAATATTTTTGCTAAACAAAGCCATTTAGACTAAAATCTAAAAGAAAATCATGTAAATAAAAAAGTAAAATTTTTCACATTTTTTACGTAACCACTATCAGCAGTGGTCCAATGTCGATAAGGGTCATTTTTCAGTCAAAACTTTGAAACTGTCTTACAGACGCTACAACAGCCGGATCAACTTAAAATATTTTTTGTTGAATTCCTTGCATAAGAATCTACCCATTTTACATGTTTTTACATACCTACCTTGTCAGGGGCGCACCTGAAAAATAAATGAAAATTAATTTTTTGCGACCCACTTTGAAATATTTATAAATGACTGAAATTTTATTGTACATAACTAAAACTGATATCAAAAGTTACACCCATGTGGGCTCTTTATAAACTGCATTAACAAACATGTATAAACCATAGTTAACAAATTTTATAAATTTAATTGTGAAATTTTCCTGAGCAAATACCGCTGCGATCGGTATATATTTTTTGATAAAAAATTAACTTCGGTCTTGCGGGTCCAGGCAATCACGTCATGCTATAAGCAAGACATAGCACCATGTAAATGACGTGATGAAAACCCCGGGGGGGTGGCGTAAAAATTCTAAATAATTTTTGAATTCTGTAAATAAAACTTTCCGAGCTATTTTTTAGACAATTTCGCGTGCGCGAACGCGCGATAAAAACTCTCTGTGATTGGCTCCCGGAAATAAGCCGGGAGGTATTAAATTTGTGTATAAATTAAACTTCCGTCGGCGTACAGATTCATTCCGTTCTGTGCTTTATACGCCGTCTGGACCACTTCTTCTGACTTTTACTCAACACCTCTGACCTCTGCTCTACCTACTGTTTTTGGATTTTGGAACTTCAACTGGACTACTTGCAACCGGATAATTCACTTTTGTGAATATTTAGAGCAACCACTGTCAGCGGGTTTACGATTACCGCTGTACAGTCTTGGTCTGTTCTACGAGTCAAGTACGGGAGACCTGCGCATCATATCTTCGCGTATTCTGTACGGAACACTACTTTTACGAATAAAAATACGAATATCAAGCCTACTATTCAACAAGGTAATAAATAACACACCACTATTCTATCTTTACTAAGAGATTTAATAATTAAAATTTACCACTGGCAAATTTTTGTTCAAAAAGCACATTTCTTTTATCCATTCGTGCATTCCCAGCGGTCGAAAATAAATATAACTTTTTTCACGTTTACGAGAGGTCATGTTATTAGATTTAATTTGAAATTATTTTAATAAGAGTGAACACTTTTACACATAACGGAAATAAAATGGAACGAACAATATGTATTACAAAACAAAAACTACATAAAATGAGCACCTAACTATTAATAACCCTAATAATAAACCTAATTATTAATAACCCAACAAAACTAGATGAAAGAACTCATGTTATGCTGTGAAACAAGTAACAATTGACAACATTAGAACTCAACAAATGCATTCATTCAATGTTAGGGGAATCTCCGATAATAGAGTGCATAAGTTTATTCAGATACATAGTGCACAGCCAAACCGTAATTTGCATTGCGTTCAGTTATAAATAGTTTTTTTTTAACTCTTAAAACACTGTGCTAAAAAATACCTTCGGGGACAGTGGTGTAACACAGCGTTACCTGATTAAAAATCGGCATAGTTTTTAATATGTGATAAAATATACATACATACATACGATACAAATAAGACTTTTTAAATGTCCCTTTATATAATCATGTAAGGTAAACATATTTGCATTATTTTCGCCTGCTTTGTCTAATACGTGTTACCCAACTCTACCGTACTCTTTGTATATTGTTTTCGTTTTCGCCGAAACCCAAGCAACTGCCATCTCTGTCCTACATGAAATGTGTGGTATTGTCATGCTCTTTCTTGCTCGATTTAACTGCGATGTGCAATATTCTTCTCTCTTTTACACACTGGCCGAAAATAAAAGAGTAATGAATAAATATTTTTTAATTAAAAAATCCGTACATTCCTAACAGTTTAGTTTAGTCATTTTGGTGTGAAAATGTCTATTCGATGATTACAAAAAATGTGACATTTTAGTTTTCGTAAATAAGGTAGATATTTCATATTATCTACGACAGGTAGACCTTACATCACAGACTATGTTACATCACAGACACACAGGAGTTAATATTTGTAATGATATTAGGCGAATATGAATATTCCATAAATATCTACTATTCGGCGAATACGAACATTTGTATTTGTTGCATCACTAACTGTAATATATATGTATGTATACAAAAAGTAGATAAATATCAATAAATTTTCAAATCGTTATAGTAGCCAAGTTCAATTAAACAACATATCTAAACAGATCAAGTGTAACCCTCTAAGGGTCGGTTGTTTCAAGTTGGATTATAGTAAGCGTTCTTTTAAAGCATAGATTTTTACGTTCTCCACCAATCAGACGATCCGTTTTCGTAAAAATCTAAGCTTTAATCGACGCTTAACTTGATCGAACTTGAAACAACCGGGCCTTAGTATTCGTTGATATTTCTGCTGACTTACTTTTGTACATTACAACGGGAAGTCTTCTCCTGCAGAATGAAGTGGCTGTGATTCCATCGGCAAGACTCAGATCCCACCTAGTCGATATCAACCCCATAATATATAGTTTTTCTAGTAATTGCGCGCTGCATTCTGTCCTAAATGGGTGCTTGGCATCTACGTCTTTTATTTTTCTAGCCAATTCTCGAACCTCGCGAGATAATTTATTATATCTGTAAACATAAGCAGTGATACAAGTAATGCCAATATTATATTATTAATTACATATGAAATGAAAGCAAACCGTACTTGGTGTAGTCTTCTCTCTTTTGAATGCAAAACTTTCGCATAACGTTCACTTCGTGTAAGTTGTTGTCAACTTTCCAAGATATGAAATCAACTTTTTTTAAGAGCTTTTGCTCATGATATTTTAATTTACGAACCATTTTTAATAAATAGCGGTGACAATTCGGAAAGCAAAAGCAGAAGACAACACGCGAAGCGACAGATGACAGTTCAATAACCATAGATATTAGGTAGGGATGGGCGTTGAATGGACGGACTAGTTGAAATCAACCGTTGACGTTGCATCGACGCGTCGACCGTTTACGTTTATCGCATGGACTAGTTGAATTCGTAGACGGTGGACAGCGGACGCCGTGGTCGGTGGACGATTCGAGATTAACGCAATGCAAAGCAACGAGCGAGAGCAAGACAAAACGTCTCCGTTTATTTCTCTCTCATCTCTCGCTGTCTCGCTGTCGACTTGTAGATGCCATAGACGTCATAGACGGCTACCATAGAGTGCAGATCTGTGTACACGAACTATGACTAGAGATTTGAAATTTGAATACATGCGTAGGGCGAGATAGGCTTAATAAGCTATTATCTATTATTTTTTTACTTGATTTTTTGTGATGTCACGTGCGACGATTCGGTGAACTCCCAATTTTACGCTGTATAAAATAAAACAATTCGGTTTAATTATTTTATTTTTTATTGAACTATTATTAATTAACAGGCCGGCTAGATATTTTCTAAAATCAATATTTTATTCGATCGATCTCGACTTCTTATATCTACCTGAAAAGGGATGCAAAAATTTAATTATTGTGTTATTTCCTTACTTTTCAACTTTAGCATATAAATGATAAACAAACTTGTAGGGAATAAAATTTTCTTTACCTAACTATGGTCCTTATTCAGGAGTCCAACATTAATTATTATATATGTAATATAATCTTGAATTTAAGTTTAATTAATTTTTATTAAAAATTCCCTACTTTCAACTTTATAGATAAAAAAATAAATCTATTATAATTTTGTTTACACCACTTTTTATTGGTTTTTTACATGTTTCGGAAACAATGTTCGTTTTCTCAGATTGAGCCTTAAACTAAAGTTGACAAATAATACAGATATATTTATTTATTAATAATGTCACCACAAAGTGAAAGCCTGACTTTGAAAGATGTATTCTTCAATAAATTTCTATATAACATCTCAAATGTAAAGTATTTTTAAATTATGTATTTATTTATAAATTTATAGAAAATAAATAAATGTAAAGTATTTTTTACCGCACCTCATAACTGGTGCCTTTATTACGCAAAAAAATTACACAAAATCAAAATCCATTTTATTTACTCATAACTGGTGCCTTTATTACGCAAAAAAAATACACAAAATCAAAATCCATTTTATTTACTCACATTTTAATGCTTATACCCAATACTTTCACTGCTTATATATGTAGTTTATATTTATATTTTACTGCTAACACCTGATATTGCTGTGTATACCTACTTCTTTCTTTGTTATATATAGAAAGAAGTATATAAAACAATATGTAAAAGCCTATAATGTGCGTAAACAAATAAATAATAAAATATTTCTTTTTACATATAAGCACAAGTAGCGGTTTTACTTTCCCCGAAACTATATTCCTTCGAACTTCTTTAAATTTTAAAAATTAACGTCATAAAAATAGCCAACGGTTGAGCCGTCAAGAAGCGTCGCGTTGAACCGTAGACAGTTGACCATCGTCCCGATGTTTAGATAGAACGTTTAGATAGAACGTCCGCGACGTCCGCGTAACGAAGTTGACGCGTCAACTAGTTGACGAATTCAACTAGTTGATCGTCTCGTCGATGGATGGACGTGGACGGTCTCGTTTCGTCGACAGTAAATACGTCGACGACCCATCCCTATTGTGAACCACAGAATATTTGTGAACAGTGTAACCAATGTGAACATTTTGCGAAACCAACATTAATACCACTACAATAATTGTTAAAATAGTTGGCAAGGGTAGGTAAGTACTGACACCAAATTAGAACCGCCGAAAAATGAAATTTAAAAAAATTCCCATAAAAGAATTGATGCCATTATAACGGAATCGAAACTTTATGGATAGAGTGCGCAGGCCCTGGTCACAGTTTCCGCAGAGATAGTGATCAGGCAATAGATGAAACATATTCACAACACATGACTCCGACACGGTACTGCCACGAAACACATAAACACAGAAACACCAAGCTTTCGACAAGGTATTGCAAGCCAATACTTACAATAACACATCAGCCCTGATGATGGACCCTGCAATGGGATCCGAAACGTCGGCCAGAAAGGTCGTAAAAACTCGGCGTAATACCACAGAAGACAAACCAGAAAATTCTGAGTGGCTGTGAAAACCTAAGAACATACGGAACCGTTTTAGGTCGAAAATGGAGAATGAAAGTGAGCAGGTTCTTGGACTTTTTTTGTAAATGCACATGTTCTTTGAAAAGGAACACCGTCTTAATAACGATGCCGTATTGCATTCTTGTCAGCTGTCAAATTCTGTTTACACGTGAGTTCACGAATGTTTCGATCGTTTTTTTAAGAAATTTTTTGTTTGTATAACTTCTACCGCGCGTACATTTTTTTAAACAAGTCGTGCCAGCCGTGGAATCAGGCTGTGTATCGAGAAATTTACGTTAGTTCATGTTTACACATTTTGGTCGGTGGTATTAATCCTTTTGTTTATTGTACGCGATTTCACTTAGCGCAATGCTGCCTGCCATGCCTATATAAACTGAATTAATTGCGTTAAATGAGGTTTTGCTGTATAAAGTCGTATGTAATTTCGCGACCACCCAGTTCGCCTATATGTATAAACCACCTTGTAGCTATAAACTAGCCGGTAAACACGACTTTTCCGCGAAACTAGTTTGAAATTCAATTAAAAGATTGAAGATCTGTTCTCGCATGAAAACTTGTCACTGGCCATTTTAGAATAATCTCAACATGAGCATGACGTCTAGAACCGGCTACATTTTCTCATAGATATTTTCTCCAGCCTACTTGCTTACTTTTTATGTCATGTGTCATGTAGTTACGTATCCTCTCACCATTGTTTTCAAAACCCTCGGCATAATATAGGTATTCATCGTTAACTTGCTAATTATTACGAGCGTTTCATTAGACTACCAGACGTAGGTACTACTTTCTGAAGTGTCGATCAAGCAAGCTTCTACATTATTTGCACCTCCCGTTTTTCTAGTAGGTAGGTACAATACATCGATGCTTAATTATAGTACTACTCAAACAAAGGTAAATTTGTAATTGCAATATTTTTTAGGCGATTTTTTAAATATTTTCTACGCACTAATGAGAATACCGTCTGTACAAGGGCCGGGGCCGGTTGTATCAACTTGTTTTATAGTAATGTTACTTAGTGCATTTAAAGCATAGATTTTTATTTAAGGATCGGTTGTATCAACTTGTTTTACAGTAATACATAATTCGTTTAAAGCATAGATTTTTACGAAAATGTGTTGTTTGATTGGTGAAAAACACAAAAATCTATGCTTTAAGAGTACTTAAAACCAAGTTTATAATTCCGGTCTAAAACATATTTATAAATACAGTAGAACCTCGTTATTTCGAAATTCAAGGAACCCAAAAAACATTTCGAATTACGCGGAACTCCGTTAGTTCCAAATTGAAGGTACAACAACAAAAAAATCGCCAAGCGATAGCGAAATTCACCAAAAATCGTAAGAAGCATGAAAAAGTTAATAATTTTGTAAAAAAGTCTATATTTTGGCATATTTCAAGAAACCACTTTGAAAACGTAATATTTTATTACTACGGTTTACACCTATTACAATAAAATAAGAAACTTATACATATCTAGATAACAGTGTATATTATATATGTGAAGAATATCTGCTTGCATGATCGTTTATAAAGTACTGTAGACTGGCTCTGTTACACCTTGTATACCATGGACCCGTAAATATTTACTTATTTTTACTTTAAGTTATCTAACAACTCCAGTATACCTGTAGTTACTTATACGCGTACAATGTATGCCCCGTGACTTTCTGTGTCATGTTTTTGGGCTTCGTAGAGTAGGTACCCACTCGGATTTGGTCGATTTAATGATTTAATAATCTATTCCGAGAAGTAATCTGGATTGCCTTGACAAATATCAAGAGGAGTATACCTACTACGAAGCAAATACAGATGTGAGAAAATGTTTTAACCCGGCATTACTCGTACGAATAGGAAATATAACCTGTCACCTGTCATTATTCTATGTATACCAACCTTACAAGATTAAAATTGTTTAATTAGGTTAGGATTAAAGCCACAATTAAGAAAATAAGTATTAGGTACCCGTAAATATTTTAAAATGTAATACATTTTTAATTGCTTATATTTTGGAGATTATATAAAAAAACGAGCGAGCCTTAGGTACAGTAGTCGCATGTGATGTGATAACATTTGACATCTCATAATTAAAAATATCAATTAAGCAGCACCGTCTACACTTTTATTTTTAATTGTAAATCTCACAATTAAAAATATCAATTGAGTATTTTTTTAAATGCAAGCAAAGAATTTAAACAAAATATTAAAAAGCTAATACTTATATATTTATTAATTAGTAAATACAAGTAAAGAAAATGTATGTGTATTTATTTATTATTTAATTTTGCCGCACTAGGTAGGTACCGTATATCTACATACCTACTCATTTTTATCTAGTAATGTGTTTGGTCAATTATATGTTTTTATTTATTTTTATAGATGGCGGTAGTGTGCCGTCATACATATTATATGAAAACTTTGAATAAATATTTAAAAATAATAACATAAATTACATACAATTTGAGAATGTAAATCAGTAAGGGTAGTTTCGAAGATACAAGCTAAAATATATCAAAGTTACAACATCCACATGCTTTACACCAGCCTTGCAACATATATACAAAATCAGAAGTATTGGCTGGTAGTGTGCGTCTTCGCTGTGACGGCACTTACTGGAATAGATTAGATTTGTTTATATAATACATTAGATTTGTTTATAAACGATGATTTTTATCCATCGCGCGTGCCCCGCGTGCGCTCATTGGTGAAATGAAATTGCGCGCGTCTTATTTCCTGTTACGCATTTCCGTCCTTTTTCACGAAATCACTGCCACAGATTGTAGGAAAGCGAGAGGAAAGATGTTACACATCAACAACACGTACACGATGATAATGACGCATATTCGAGATTAAACAAATACATTTTTCTAATTTGGAAAGCCTGTTGCAAAACACCTTAAATGTATTAAAAAACAATTTATTGAGTTCAATAAAATTATGAAAATGGTTAGGTATGTGTAAACATCACACATATATGTGTGTAAAAGAAAGAATTACATTAATTTTCGATATTCCGACATTTCACTTGTTTGAAAATGGTAAGTAGGTACTGTAGGTATATCAATAATTTCGTTGTCTGTCCGCCCGTCTGTTTATTTCCTTAATTTCGTTCGAATTCACTGCTAAAAAGCAAATTAAGCGGCTGAAGATGGTGCTTGAACCCCGGGACAGCAAGCCCGAACCGGCCGCTTTACGCTTGTTGCTACGGTCACCTCTCTGTGGACCGCCAAAAATATACTATAAATAATGTACTAGGGCTAATCAAAGGCGCGTTACAGCTAGTATATATATTCTTTTTTAATTCAAAATTTCATGTAGATTTCGGATAAAATATCAAATCACCATGGTGATGAGTATCTATGACGTATTTGTATGGGTCACATTGTCATATTATCATATTGTCATATTTTTCTATTAAAAAATAAAAATTTCTAATACCTACGAAACTTTGAGTGAGCTAAAGCATTTACATGTAAAAATGCTTCACATCAAATTTAAAAAAAAATTTAATAAATATCGAATACGTCATTGATAGATTCTTCACTTTCAAGAATAATTACCAGAGCTGTTAAATATTCCCATTGTTTCGGTAAATTGCATGTTTTCGTGATAGACAAAAAAACAAAGACAATGGGACAACGGCATAGAGCGACGATAGTTAAGGTTATGTGAAACTGTCAGTTGATAATGATCTTCTCATACTGTACCTACCTACCTACTCTCGATTTAGGTAAATGGAACATGTTTAGCTATGCATTATATTATACATATTTAATAACAATAAATGTTTAAAATGCGAGTGCATAAAACTTCGAACATGTTGATACAAATACAGGGTATCTCATAGCTAGTAGCAAAATCTTTACAGGTGGATTCCTGCCTTAATAATGAGTCGAAAATGTTTAAGCAACCATGACATAATATCAATAGTTTTGAAGATATACAATATCAAAGTTTGATGTGTATCATCTTTCCTCTCGCTTTCCTGCAATCTCTGGCAGTGATTTGGTGAAAAAGGATGGAAATGCGTAACAGGAAATAAGATGCCGGGATTCATTTGACCAATGAGCGCGAGCGATGGAAAAAAATTATCATTTATAAACAAATCGATGTTCAGCAAGTGCCATCACAGACGCACACTTCCAACATTCAACGCTTCTGATTTTGTATATATGTTGCGCGACCGGTGTCAAACGTGTGGATGTTGTAACTTTGATATATTTTGGCTTATATCTTCGAAACTATCCAATAAATAAATAAAAAATATTTTACATTTATTTAATGATTTACACTCTCAAATTTTATGTAATTCATGTGATTATTTTTAAATATTTATTCAAAGTTTTCATACAACATGTATAGCGGCACACTACCGCCATCTATGAAAATAAAAACATATAATTGGCCGAACACATTTCTAAATAAAAATATGTATGTAGATATACGGCACCTACCTAGTCCGGCAAAATTCAATAATAAATAAATGCACAAACATTTTCTTTACTTGTATTTACTAATTAATAAATATATAGGTATTATTAGCTTTTTTAAATTTAGATGTTAATTTCTGTTGCAGCTCAATTGATATTTTTAATTGTGAGATGTCAAATGTTACACATCATATGCGACTACTGTAAGTCTCGCTCGTTTTTTTTCAATAGGTATTAATTACTTTTTTTGCAAAAAAGTTGAACTATCATTACAGTACCTTATAGCGATTATGAAAAATTCATTCGCTTCAATACAACTTAAATGTAATGATAAAAACCTTATAAAAACGTGATAAAAACCTTTTTTCAATTTCTGCAAGGTCATTTGTCATCATTTTATTCGGCTTGTATTAAAGCGAATTATTTTTTTATAATCGATATAAATTACTGTATAACACAAATATTTAAAAAAAAAATGCAAACTTTGATTTTGCATACCTCCATAACCATTGACATTTAGGTCATAGCCGTTTGAATATTTTCGACTCATTATCAAGGCAGGAATCCACCTATAAAGTTTAAAATGTACGAACATTTGCTCTTATATTTACATAGTACCTACACGAAAGCTTGTCAAACACGTATAAAATTTTCTAATTTATATTATTAGCCCACACTACATTATGTATGGAACTAAATAATTAAGATAAATAAATATAATGAATGAAATATTGATATGACGGATGTCTTGACATTTTTTCCCGTAGAAACTTTAAGCGTAAATAAGTACGTCCGTATATGTTGTCTTAGAAAATTATAACGGTATGTTAATCCTGGGAATATTAAGGATTAAGTATGTAAATAATTAAGCGATAGAAATTTTTCATTTGATTCATGAATCCCAAAAAGAAAATCCAAGGGGGAAAGGACCTATTGGAAAATGCAAGGCTCCGTTGAGATGACAATGTGATTAAGGATCCTAAGAACCTACTGCTGATGAATAATGAAAAGAGGAAGACTCGGTACCGTGAGATTAAAGAGACCATCGATTTGAACTAAAAAGTTTCGTTTACACAGATGACGACTTTTAAATGATAGAATCCCCACTATGTGATGTCATTAACATTTCTCTAAAATAATTAGTGAATGTGACCAGCCTAGAGGCAGGTACGCAAGTCGTGTCTTTTGACGCAATCTATTGTTGTATTTTTGTGTTTAAATTCTGTAGGTCACAATGCACAACAATTGTGGCATTGGCAAGGCCAGGTTACAAAATTTTACGTGGCTGAAAGTCATTTGAAGTTGTTGATTGTCCGATTGTCCCGCGGTAATCGTTGGCCTCTGAACCTCCTTCGCCCTATTATTTTATATAAATTCATTCTACCTTGATTTTTTCTGTTAAATTTATCGATATTCTTCAATACCTATGAAATAGTGATGGGTCGTCGACGTATTTACCGTCGACGAAACGAGCCCGTCCACGTCCGTCCATCGACGAGACGATCAACTAGTTGAATCAACTTCGTTACGCGGACGTTCTATCTAAACATCGGGACAATGGTCAACTGTCTACGGTTCGACGCGACGCTGCTCGACGGCTCAACCGTTGGCTATTTTTATTACGTTAATTTTTAAAATTTAAAGAAGTTCGAAGGAATATAGTTTCGGGGAAAGTAAAACCGCTACTTGTGCTTATATGTAAAAAGAAATATTTTATTATTTATTTGTTTACGCATATTATAGGCTTTTACATATTGTTTTATATACTTATTTCTATATATAATAAAGAAAGAAGTAGGTATACACAACAATATCAGGTGTAAGCAGTAAAATATTAGTTCAATAAAAAATAAAATAATTTAACAGAATTGTTTTATTTTATACAGCGCAAATTCGAAATTCACCGAAGTCGCACGTGCATATCGCACAAATCAAGTAAAAAATAATAGATAATAGCTTATTAAGCCTATCTCACCCTACGCATGCATTCAAATTTCAAGTCTCTGTCATAGTTCGTGTACACAGATCTGCACTCTATGGCCGTGTACTTTAGAGTAGAAATGAAATTACCCGTCGAACCCATCTTTACCAACGCCCATCCCTACTTGAACCCTACTATGAACTAACAATTTGTCTTTCTGAGTTATATTTGGAGTTTCAGTTAACGCCTGTAAGTATATTTTTCTCACAATTAGCTAAACCAAAATTAATATTTTATCGAAAAAATGTAACGGTTTGACCATCGTACACTATGAATCGAAAATATTGAAACATGAGAAACGATTTTCAAAATTTAATAATTTCAACATTTATCATTTATATTATTCATGAGTTGTCCAAAGCTTATTCCCATCGAACAAAGCTATCTTAAAGAACCAATGACAACTCTCTCTGAAATTGGCCACCATTTTAAATATTTTTTAGGTTATCTAGTAGGTAATCACGAAGACAATCAACATAACGATAAAGATAGCCGTGTAATTAACACGTAATATTACATAATTTTCTCTTACCGAGGCTACCATTTATTCCTGCCTTGCAAGCGTAACATTGAACTTCATTGAACCATGCAAAAAATAATTTGAAAGGAAGTCATATTTTTGTCTCTTTAGGATCATTATTTTCAATGCCAACCAGTTAACGAATTGTAAATTGAAATATTTTTTGTTCATCAATAATAAATGGATTAATTTATCGGTCCGAATATAAACAGAGGACGACTGGACTAGCAGGATATGGACTAAATCAGCAGGGCGCCAATTCGGATCAATTTTAATCCTTCTTTTTACTAGGGCCGTTTCTAGACATTGTGTTGCCCTTGGGCAAGCTAGAAAATGTTTTCTATAAACGCAATAAAAGACATTAAGTGACATAAAATATTGAATTTTGGATATTGTTATTAAAGCTTTAGATACAAAGCGATTTTTTCTTATTTTTCGTCATATAAAATAAGAGCTGACGACAAACTATGTCTGATGGTGGATAAAGATCTAAAGAACTTGGCACCATACTACATACAAAGGTTCTGTCAGAAGAAGAGACGAGGAGAAACAACACTGAGGTCTGCAGGACCACAAGGCGCCAATACTTTACTAGAACTCGTAGAACTGTGAACGCGCCTTTGGTGTGATAGGACTCGCTTGGAATGGACTAGTTTGTATATACTCTAAGTGACGTGTGCGAAGTTCAGAGCCTTAAATCTTTCTGCAAAGGACTGTAGACTACGCTGTTCTCAAAGAGCTACAATTAAACTGATTTAGCTGGGATGATGATGATAGATTTCCCTTGGGATGATGATCTACAGTCTACATCATTGAAAGGCGATATAAAAATAAACAAATGTTTTACTTATTTATTTATTAATCAACACCCTTGTGGGCTTTTACAGTACAAGAAAATTATTAGTATTTTTATATACCTAACATAAAACACATTTTAATTTTAATCATTATAAACCTGATAATAAAGTAAAATAAAGATAATTAAACCAATATACCAGATAAATGAGATAAGAAGTATTTATTCAGAATATTTTGAGCGAGTATGTTGAAAAAATTTTGGATATTTTATATATGTTTAATTTGCGCACCTTGTTTCATATATGAGTTGTATTCTACTGCCGCCACCTGTGGTTAAAATTTGTCATTCCCATAAACCAGTATAGATGTCGCCGTTGGTAATGAGATATTTATATTTTGATTGGACTTATTTAAGCAATATTCTTTGTATACTTTCTTCCGAATTATTAACATTTATACTAGAGTACGCATAAAAATTATACACCTACTTATATCCCTGCTTTCCCCTATAAAAATAGCTCCGTCTCTTTGAGACATATATATCTTGATTAAATGTATCATTATTATTTTTTATAAAAATAGCAATGACAATGAAATAGCCTTGTTGAGTGTGTTCAGACCACAGAACATAGAATAGTTAAGACTGATTTTAAAAAATGGCGGAGTGCCTACGCTGGCGCTGTGCGCTCTGGCTGGACTACACCACTGCACCTAACTTATATTGAGGACAAGACTTCCTTTGCATGTTTGATTTTATTCAAGTACCTAATCATAAAAATAATAATCTTCAGTTGCCTGTTGTTGCGAAACCTTGACTCAAATTTGACGTGAAACATAATTTTAAGGAGGAAATCCGGATACGTTATATCATGCAAGCAAAGGTGGGGAAACTGTTGCGACGATAGCTGTCCGTCTGTCCGTCTACAAAGCGTACATAAAACACGATTTAAAATGTTTCGACTGTCAGTGTGAAGGAATGTTCGAGTAAACAAACAAAGGAAAATCTATCTAGGAGCTTATGAAATTTTAAAGAAGAACATATTTGTTTATATTTTGATACACATATTCCTCACTTAGTGACCATCTCTTTTAACGACCGCGGGAACTTGCGACCATTATCGCAATTCTTCGCCCTCTCGTCAAGGACCATCAAACTCTGCGTCCCATCCTCGTCAGCAGAAAGAGACACTGCATTTTATAACATGTGTCGCGTTGTCTACATCTAGTGCCGTCATTCGCTTTCTTAAATAACAGTTTGTGTGTACGCCGTGCACAGCCTGAAGAAAGCAGCTAGAAACAAAGAAAGGCAATGACCTTGCAATGAAAATGGAGATTTAAAACTATAATACTGGAAAGAACGAGAAGACGAAAGGATTAGTTGACAGACCAATTCCCTTGATATGTGATTTAGTTTTCATGATGAAGTATGAAACACGCGCACTGAAAAGAAAAGATTTCAATTATTATTGAAAACGTGGGAAGCAGGTAGAAATACGTACCTACCTAAATTTGTTATACAAAACTCGATTGATTTATTTATAAACATGGAATGTCTCAATATTTTATCATGTTGGCTTCGAATATATAGTATATTTACCTACACTAGCGTGTAAAAAAATATTGAATACTGAATACAATAAAACACGTGTTTATCGTTTTTATTTTCCATAAACATGAGAATATATAAAATTCTTACGATGTTTCAAGAGAAAATGGTTTTTATGTGCGTGATGGAGAGGGGCCTTAGGGATTGTATATATATGGTATATATGTATGTCAGAGACATGTAATGATTTTTTTAGATGCTTTTATTAAGTTTCAGTCGTATGTCAGCGGGAATTTTGTAATCAACTTTTACCCACTTTCTGACCAACAATCGCTCTGAAATTGTGCGGAGAGACAAATTCTTGATTAATGTTAACTATTGATTCAATTTAGAGAGTTTAACTATTCAAAAAAATATTTTAAATGCTTAGGCGTTATTTTATCGAACATTGTACATGCCGTATGTCGGTTTATATTATATTATATTATACCAACGCGACCTGACGGCTTCCTCTGTGAAGTATGCGGGAGAGAGTGCGCCTCTCGAATAGGGCTATTTTCCCATCGTAAAGCTCTTGAGAGGTACAGCAGCAACTAAGTCAGAATGGCGAGGGGATCCTCGATCACGAGGCCCGGCCACAACAACAACAACAACATATATTGTTTTAAAACTGATATTTTTAATGCCATGTGAATTTTCTGAATGCGTTTGTCTTAACATACCATCGGTACGATTATTATATTAACTTTAACAGATATGGAGAAGCGGAAGCAGGTAGAAGAGATTGGAAGACGGAAGCGAAGAACCAGAAGCGAAACAAAGACGAAATGAGAAGGCCAGCTACGATACCGCGATGACTTCTTCTAAAGGCAGCGGAAAACAAACAGAAACTCAACGAAAGCGAAGATTGGAGATGGTTAAGTGAAAGCGATAATTTAGTTTTATAAATTTAAGCTAAGTGAGGTTAGATTTGATTACAATATAGTAGAACCTCGTTAATTCGAATTTCAAGGAACCCAAAAAAAATTTCGAATTATGCGGAATCCCATTAATTCTATACTTGTTACAAAAAAACGCGACGCAGTTGCGAAAATCGCCAAAAATCATAAATAATTTTTGTGAAAAAAGTATTTGTGCATAATTCAAGAAATTATTTCAAAAACAACACTTATTATGCTAACACAAAGATCGCGACATTTCTAATACTTAAGTACCCAATATTCACATATAAAAATATAAATAAATACCGATATCAAAATATCTTTTCTATTTTGACAAATTTCAAAAAAAAATCGAATTATGTGAACTTAAATGTATTGATTTATGGCAAAGGAGCTAAAAATTATTTCTAATTACCAGGGTTTTTAAATTATAGGGGTTAATCTACTATGAAATTAACATTTTGGAATTTGTGGATTTGAAAATGTTCGTATTAAGACGATTTTCGAATTATCGGGGTACGCGGTACAATAAACGGATTTTTACTATATTAAATATGTCGATGAATAAAAAGAAAAAAATACTTTTTTAAAAGTCACGCGATCGCTCTTAGTACTATGGCTCTACTGGTTCTGATTTTTGTAATTCTGTTTTTCGGTCATTTTTATAAAGCAAGTGTTTTTAATTATAATATTATTTTTCGCATTCAATAAGGTGACAGTGCCAGACGATTATATCATAGATTTATTTTATTCGAAATTTGCATGCATATGGATTTCGTAATCATGCAAAAAAATACCAACGTATAAACAAACGGTGAGATTATTTTAATATTGATTGTATATTAGGAATTTTTGTTAAAATTAATATTTTTTGTCAAACTCAATTTTAATAAATCTATTTATAAAATAATCAGTGTCAATGACAAAACAATTATGTATTTTGATATTGAAAGAAGTCGTTATTTGAATAAAATATTCGATTTATAATTCATTTACCGCCATCGAACAATGTAAATCGTAAATTATTTGCCACTTAAGAGTTTTCATTGAAAATATACAATTTAATTTATCTGCAAGGTCATCTTAATCCAGGTACAAATCAAAATAATGCTACAAATCCGATGAATCGTCAAACAAAATATGATTTACTGGTAACCATTTTTAATGACTGGACAAAATGATTTTTTAAAACAATTTATAACACAACGTTTTTTTGAAATCAAATCTTTTCTCGTGACCGACCGAAAGATGTCAATGTGAGGAAATGTTGCTGTGTATCACCATTTTTAAGTATACTAACGGAAATATATTCAACGAGGAACAGAGAATATCAAAACCTTTAATATGCAAGGTAAATCAAATGAGATCTATATGGTGTTTTTTAAAGGTAAGGTTAAAATTAAACAAAAAACTTAAAAATCGCGGTAATGAGCATTGTTTTGACTTTTTTGAAAAATTAATTTTATACCATTAGTGTTTAAACATAGAGTGCTTTTTTTTTAATTTGCTTTTCGAATTGGCAACATTTGTTCTTACGACAGCTGATTTTGCACAATTTGGTTTGCCATTACTCCATAAATTGACCTACCATAAATAAAATTATCTTTCCAATAAAGCCAATACCACGGTCATTATCAAGATATTTATGTGTTTTATTTCATTATAAATTAAACCTTAAAACAACACCCTATATTATAATGACAAAATTATACATTTTTGGCTTGCAACCCAGCCCGACGTAATTTTTAAAAGAACTTTCATAAATAAATGAAAAATTTCAATCTTGAATCCTTGAATTAAAATCGTGTTACAGAAAAATATTAGAATAACACACCTTCGATATTTTTTGTTCAATTTTGACCTAGATTATATTCATTGGGCTAGTTAACTAAGTAATCTCCAATAATTTGTGTAACGATCCATGTAGTAATTATGCTGGAAAAAATACGAAATTGGAGACCTCCATAATCAGTGGCGTCTGGGCCGAAAAGGTCCTTGCCCTACTACTATCAAAATACATCATTTTATATGTAACAAAGCCCGTCACTAACGCAACCAGATGCCGCAAATAATGATTAGGTATAAAAAGCAAAAGGAAGAAATGCTTAATCTTTATTTGACAATTTCCTAATTCATAATGCTACCAGATGGCGCAAATTATGAGGTATAAAAGTTTCAGATTTTTTTGTGAATTTCTTATTTATTTTAAACGAAGACATCTGACGAAGTATGTAAAGTTATACAATAGCTGTAAAGATAATATGACTGTTATGCTTTATTACTGTTCTGTTATTAAGGGAGAGTATCCTGCTAATATGTCGTATTAGTCGCAAAGACATAAAGTGAAACAAGGATATTATAAAATCATTAATGCTTAAAAACACACCATCGCGAATGTGCGAATATAATTGGTGCCAAGAGACTATCTTTTTCTTTCTTGTAATAAGTACTTTATATTCTTGTATCTTATTTACAATGTATTATAATTTTTGCAATGAGGCCCAACGCCTTTATTCCATTTTACATTAGAACCCGTTTCTTTTAGTCACGCCACTGTCTAAAATATTTATCTTTTGAGATACGTTTATTAAATTTGACCCGAAGGTCTGGTAACGTCAATCTCATCCTAGGTACCTTAATGATTAGCTGGGCTTCTTGGCGATCAGCTCGGGGAAGTCAGAAGGCCGTGAGGATAGTTAACTGTTGTGTAACTATTTCAACAACCCGTAATTTGTCCAATGGCGATTGGTATTCCGCAGCAGCTAGGGCGTGCCTCGACCTGCGTAATTACCCCGTGTCCTGCACTCACAGCTGGTACCGTTTCTTGGACTTAAATTCCTAAGTATGTCGACTAATTCATGCCGTGAAATCATGGCGATCGTTTTGTATGAAAAACCTTTATTTTTTTTATTTATTTTTTTTAAATAGAGATGTGAACATGGAATACGTGTCACATCAATATTCTTACTATTTTCAAACTAAGCTAAACGCTTGTACTATGAAAATAGGACTAACTTGCTAGTCTGGAGTGAGGTTCGAACCCGCAACCTTTGGATCACGAGGCCAGTGTCCTAACCACAAGACCAACAAGCTACTCTATTTACTTATTGAATACCTAAGCCAATCAATCAAACATAATAATTTTGTTGCCTGTTCTATCCGTCTGTTTGTCTGCATGTGCATCTGTAACTTCGTGTAACGTCCGTAATTTCATTTGAATTCACGCCTAAAAAAAAAACGGCCGGAGATGGGGCTTGAACCCCGGACCAGCAAACCCGAACTGGCCACTTAACGCATGTTGCTACCTCTGCTGCCTCTCCGTGGACCACCAAAAATATACTATAAATGCATACTAGGGCCCAACAAAGACGCGAACCATTTCATGTTCCGCCCAGCACAATCGCCAGGATTGAAAATAATACACTGCGGCAGGGAAAATATAAAGAAAATGTTCAAATATTTTGATAAAAGTTGTTATTACTATTTCATGGGTGTCGGCTATAAATAAGTAAATACTTATTCTTTAGGAACCGGCATATAAAAATAGCATCATTTTTGACGGGTTACAGCTAGCCTCAGCATATTAATACAACTGTGATAATATGTCTTCTTCAATAATAGGAAAAATACTTTCTGGTTATTTTATTTACATTAATTAAAAGAAAATTTGTACCTAACTCTAGAACGGTGCGCTAATTTTCTCTGGAATTTCAAGACCAGCTATTTTCAACTCGCAATACAATTTTCATAATCAGCTATGGTGCTTTCAAATTTACATATAACTATAAAAAGTAACACGCGATGCTATATTATTATACAGCTCTGGCCAAATGTATTAGGCACCCTCTATGTAATAGTTGTATGACTTTAAGTACTTTCGGATATTGTATTGTGTTTTATACTTCATATTATAGTTTAAATTTGCATAGAATTGTTTTTTAGTGATTTTTCATCAAAAAGAGTAACGTCCGCCGCTCCCGATAGCACACAGATACTAATTACGTCATTTGTTATCATATTTTATGCTTTGGAATTTTTGTTTTTAAATAGTAATCAACGCCTTTGTATTGAAAAAAAACTAACTTTTAAATAGTGATAGAAGCCTCAAAGTGCAGGAATAAAAACAATATATTGTTTGAAACCATCTCTTTATATGAATATCAGGCGTTATAAAATCATCATAAAACCTAAAAATTGCTGCAAATTTATAACTTTATTAATATAGAACATTTCTTAACTATTTCAGTACAGTTTTATCACCATAAAGTTAGCTTTTTACTCATAAGAAAACATACTCAGCGTACAAATAAATATTCCGTAACTAAGAGTGCTTATATTTAATTATTAATGCTTATATTTTCTTAATTATTGTAAATAATGTTCAGTTTATTACTTTTATACTCGTGTAAGAACTATCTAAGTTATCGTTCTAAAAATGAAGTCTAGCATATATATTCTGACATAAATAAATAATTATGAAAAAAAATCCATTTAAGAATTTAATTTCGAATAATTTAATTTTTCATTGTAAAGACATTAAACTGTATACACCGATGGAGTTTGATCTCTTACTTTAGCGCAAGAAATTCTTCTGAATTAGTAAAATTCATAAATCAGAAACGATACAATCATTATCGAGGAAAACCATTTTACATTTTTTTTAACCTGTGAATCACGAAACAGTTTTGCTCGTCGCCACAAAGTGTTTTACCACAAATTCTCAGTACTGAACCCAGCAGTTATTTGGGGAAATTCCTTTCTTCACTTCAAAAGCAGTTCATTCCGTACGCTGCCAGTATATTCCATTCCGCCGCATTGTGCCGCACGTGACCCGCGTAAAGCTTTCAGGATTACATCTCTCCCAAGGCGCATGTGCATTGTGCATTATTCGTGTCTTGTCGGTCCGAACGTGATCTGAAGAATGCGCTTCTTGACAAAACATAAAACGCGTGAAATTTCTGCACCCATCGCAGAAATAAATTTGTGCTTTGTTTAATCCTCAACCAAGGAATTGTTTTTGCCATAAACGTACCTACGTAAGTAATTACCACTCATTCTGAATGATATTCTGAAAATAGCAATGTCTGGATCTTTGAGATCTTTATCCCAACACTTAATAGACGATAATAAAAATTAAAAATGTCCAGAGCGGATTTTGTAATTCTACGGCTCAAATACACTGTATTAAAAGATGATATAAGAAAGATTGTTTCTTACAAACGTATTCATTTCTTCATCCACAGCGTCCTGATGAAATATTCGGCGTTACCGCGTATTCAAATCTTCCCATCTTGACATTTGACAGTTATGTCTGGATCTTTAAGATCTTTATCCCAACACTTAATGGACGATAATAAAAATTAAAAATAAACGAGTCATAGCTTTACGTCGGTGTTCGTTTCTATAAGTTTCTACGTGAGATAGATATAGAGGGAGGGAGAAAGATGTAAATTGTTATCTGTCAAATTTTAAGATGGGAAGATTTGAATACGCGGTAACGCCGAATATTTCATCAGGACGCTGTGGATGAAGAAATGAATACGTTTGTAAGAAACAATCTTTCTTATATCATCTTTTAATAGAGTGTATTTGCGCCGTAGAATTCCAAAATCCGCTCTGGACATTTTTAATTTTTATTATCGACTATTAAGTGTTGGGATAAAGATCTTAAAGATCCAGACATTGTTATTTTCAGAATCGGGCCGATTACCAGAGGCGTGCAGTAGATATAAACTTAGGTTATGCCATATGCCACAGTATAGTAAAGTATACAGTATGTTGTCTCGGCTGTGTCCTTGAAATAAATACCTACGGCCGCTTGGTAGTTAAACACGCACCAGGGCTGCTCATTGACTGACTCTTTAGGGTTTGGGGTGCCATAAATTGACGTAAATGTATGCGCGGGACCGTCTCACACTGCTTGCGTCCGTACGTTGTTACTGCAGCCCTGCGGCGTCCGCGCAGATCGAAGTATACCGAGATTTCGAAGGGCGTCGTTTCGGCTATTTGTATGAAGACGTAATACTGTATGTTTACTATACTGTGGTTATGCTGTGACAGGCTACATATTATAATTAAAAATATATTTTTTTTAAATATATCGAGGTTCGTCAGCCAAAAGGGCGTAAGAGACATTTTACCGAAAACGGGTTTTTAGGGCTTTACGCTCAAATTAAATTGATTATTAGGCAGGCAAAAGGATAATTTCCACTCTAAACTTACTGATGTTTTAAGAACTTGAATAATAAAATTATAAAACTTACTTACTTACCATCACGCCGTTTTCCCGTGGAGGTCGGCAGAGAGGATATAGCGCCACACTCTTCTGTCCTGACGTACAACTCTCGCCTCATCCACATTCATACATCTTCGCATGAAAGCTCGCCGATTGTTGAGGCTTCTAACGGGACCATCTTCCAGTATCTGGTTAATGGTAATGGTCACGCCTCGTCTTCCGCGGTCTTCCTCTCTTTCTTACCTTATAAAAAATCTATTTTCAACTTTTGCAAGGTTTTTTTATCATTTTATTCGACTTGTATTAAACCATAATCGATATAAGTTATTGTGAAGAATGTTCAACTTTTTGAAAAAAATATGTCAGAAATATTGAAAGAAAAATGCAAACTTTGATATTGAAGATGCATATCTCTATAACTATTGATATTAGGTCATGGTTGCTTGAACATTTTCAACTGCAGGAATCAACACATCAGCGTAAAAATCAACCTGTATGGTTTTTCCCACTAACTATGGGACACCCTGTATAATATGGAAGTAAAAATTAATGTTCTCGGTGTTTATATTTGTGTTTTCGTGACGACGTATTTTTGAGGCAGCACGCGAGTGCACTGAAGTTTGCCATTCGATTATAGATTATAGGTAGGTATACGTAGGACGGTCTATTTCAAAACACGGCGGTTATCGAACTCGAGGTGAAAACATTCCTTCATTATTCGACATGTAAGTGTACATCCATCAATTTGATGCACCAGAGACGCCGCCTAATGTCGGCTATTAAGCCATGTATTCACTAGGGGACAAATTGTCCCTCAACAGCATGCGCGGCATAGAGTCTACGTGACGTTGCAACGTCGTGCACTGTTCCGCGACCTCGCGCACAACATAGCGCGGCATTCTACGTGCCGTGGCAACGTTGCCATGCGCACGGTACCCGAGCGTACTCATTGTACCTTCCTCGGAGCGTCAGTACCACGTGGTATGTTTACAAGTGAATACGCATGCGCTGTATCTGTCAAGATGACAATGCGAGGAAACGAAATCGTTCTCGAACTCATCGAGCTGTATCGATCGAAGATCGCATAGAATGTCCGTCCTTCTTTCTCTTTGTAGTTAATAATTTCGCATTCTCCTCTTTTTTCTCCTCTTACTTTTCGATAAACTCATTAACATAAACAGATACGCGACTATCATCATAACCTCATAGGGCGATATATTTCCGTGACGTCTGGAAAACAATAATTATTTGCAAAAAGGACCTTGTTTTTAATAATATTCAATTTACTACAGTAAAACCTCGTTAATTTGAAATTGCGACCCAAAAAACATTTCGAATTGCGCGGAACCCCGTTTTCGCCAAATGTGATACCGCAGCTGTCATCCATAACCTCATCGGATGACATTTCCGCGACAAGATATGCGAATCCCGGTGTGTACACGTCAATTGACCGCGTCATTGTCCCCGAAACATGAGCGTAGATGTTGATGCGACATGTCGAGCGGAATGTTTCGCGATTTGTCCCCTAGTGAATACATGGCTTTAATTATCAAACCGCTCGCTCGGACACACAATGGCGCGGGGCATAAACAATGCAGATTACGTCTGACTACTGAATCTATGGTCGTATTTCGTGACACTTTACGAGAAGAAGAAATCGCAATGTCATTAACTTATGCTTTTGCATTACGCTTTTCAAAACATTGGATGATTGAATGTTTTATTTAAATATTACGGATACAGCGCGGTTTGAAGCGTGCAATTGTTTTACGATTTTAGTAGTAGGTAGTCTCTTAGAATTTCAGTAACTTTGATAATATATATAATATAATCTCCATTAGCTAAACATATTATATACTATGTCAGATATGTAGATGATATTCTTTTATAGACATAGAGACAGAAGGGCACCAACAGACAACTAGACATATTTACTAAATGGATTAATACTATTAACAAAAAGATTAGCTTCACGGTAGAACATGAAATTGAATCTAAAATAAATTTTCTGGATATAACAATCGGTAAATATAATAATAAACATACTTTCGAAATATTTAGGAAACCAACGTTCACTGATACAACAATTAATGTAAAATCAGCACACCCATGGTCGCATAAATTATCCGCTTACCACTCTATGGTGCATAGACTCGTCAGTATTCCCCTAAGTAAAAAAGCATATACAGACGAAATAGAAATTATCAAAAAAATTGCAACTAATAACGGCTATAGAATAAGTGACATAGAGAAAATGATAAGAAACAAAAAATACAAAAATAAAATTAATCTCATATACCCTAATCAGAAAAATAATAATAATAAATACGCATGCATAGAATTTTTCGGCCCAACTTCAGTAAAAATAGCTAATGAAAATAAAAAGTGTGATTTAAAAATAGCCTTTAGAACCAATAACAATATAGGAACAAACCTCAAAAACTCTAAAAGCAAAACACCTAAATTAGAAAACAGTGGCATATACAAATTAACATGTAATCATAAAGATTGCAATGCCACGTATATAGGACAAACGGGAAGGTCTTTTTTAACTAGATTCGCGGAACACATGCGCTGTTATAAAAATAAAAATTTAGAGTCAAAATTTGCGGCCCATTTATTAAATGAAAACCACGTCCCGCAAGGTGATAACGAACCAAAACCTTTACACATAGAAACAAAAGGTTTTAGGATGAATTTACTTGAGCAACTAGAAATAAATAATTATAAAAAGGATCCAAATATTAAACTTTTAAATAATCAACAAAAAATGATCTTCTCTCCACTTCTAAATATTTTTAAAAAACCAATAATCAAGGACATAAATTAAAATAATATTTATAAATAACACTTACAGAAAACGGGGAATTTTGATAATTAAGCATAACGTTAACCGAGGCACCTTTAATGATAAGTGCCCGGGAAAAAACGTACATTACTGCAGGGCTTCACCACAAATATCTAATTACTCTTAATGGGAAGGGGTAACTTAAAATTGTATAAATAAGTCGTTTGTACGTGGTATATCCACTGTTTGATAATGGCCTTACAAGCCGAAACAGCTGTAACACATAAAAATACTTAACCCGTAGAACTTAATAATAATATTTATTAAAATTAAATTTTTTAAATTTCGCTAAAAAAAAAAATATATATATATAAATAAATTATCCTTTCTGCTAAATATTACTGGCATTACAAACACTGCTTCATCTGGCAATTATATACTTAATATTTATTTATTGTGGCTACACAAATTTCAATAAAAATCAATTTTTTGCAAAGTGTATCATTTTATTTCACTTGTATTAAAGCGAATAAATTTTTCGTAAATCGATATAAGTCGAAAAATAAATAAGAAATATAAAGAAAAAAAATTGCAATCTTTGATATTGCGTATCTCCATAACTATTGATATTATGTAATAGTTGCTTAGACATTTTCGACTCATTATCAAGGAAGGAAATCACTTTTATTTATTTATTTATTTTTAGCGAAATTTAAAATAAATTAAATTTTAATAAATATTATTATTAAGTTCTACGGGTTAAGTATTTTTATGTGTTACAGCTGTTTCGGCTTGTAAGGCCATTATCAAACAGTGGATATACCACGTACAAACGACTTATTTATACAATTTTAAGTTACACCTTCCCATTTAGAGTAATTAGATATTTGTGGTGAAGCCCTGTAGTACGTTTTTTCCCGGGCACTTATCATTAAAGGTGCCTCGGTTAACGTTATGCTTAATTATCAAAATTCCCCGTTTTCTGTAAGTGTTATTTATAAATATTATTTTAATTTATGTCCTATGTAAAGTTTTTGCTACTAGCTATGAGACACCCTGTATAAAAAACGAATATACAAAAGACTAATTCCAAATATACATATTTATTTATTTCATAACAATACTGTCATGAATTATTGCAACAGATTAATCGTAGTTAATAAATCAATGAATTAATGCAACAACATCGTAGCATGTAAAAAAATGGCTTCGTCACTTTCTAAATATATCACAAATCAAGCAATTTAATAATACCCCAAAATATTTCCAAATTTTTAAATACCATAATTTTGAGGGCGTGTTATAATTGAATAGCATGTTTTTATATATATCGACGGCTCCTACGTATAATATCGTAACCCACAAATCGACGATTTTGAGTTTTTTGTGTATACACATGTGTATTTAATTATATCTTTAATTCCAAGAAAGAAAAATAAATATTTTGCAATAAATAACGTTTTATTATTAAAAAAAAAAAATTTTTTTCGTTCTAGGAATTAAATATATAGTTAAAAACATATGAAATACACAACAAACTCAAAATAGTCGCTTTGTGGGTTACGATATTTTACGTAGGAGCCGTCGATATCATGGTGCAATAATTTCAGAAGGTCTTCAAGGTCATTGTCACATAAAATTTTAAACGGAAAGGCAGAAACAGGACTATGTGGGAAATGGGGCGTCCGAGCGAGAAGCGAAATTGGAATTTGTCTGCATTGTAAAATAATGATGCGATATGGTGACGGTGAGGGCGTGGCGATTATTTTCTTCTCTGTGAACGAGCTTCAGCCGCGTGAGAATTTGATGAGCAGGTCAGGTTTAGAGGATTTAGGAAAGGAGGTTACTCAAATAATTCTTAGGGCCGGTCTTATAAACGAAAGACCATATTTCCGTTAGTCAATCGATAACATACTAACGGATGGCCGTTCGTTTATAAATGTTACCGATGCTCGTCTTATAAAACTTTTTTTACCGTCCGTAAGTATCGCAATATCGCACTGCTCTTGTCTATGATTTTAGAGCTGTCAAAAGCGAATTATATCTCTTTTCTATCTAAAATTTCTCGCTCGCATCAGATTTTTGGGATACTTCCCACAACACTACATTGGTAATAGCCTTTAAAACCCCAACTTAGTCTGAGCAGCTAATAATATTGATCCTAGAGCATAGAATCTCGAGGCAACAAGCAATTTTGTAGTTGGTGATAATGTCAGATTCCTACGGATGCGCCTTTTTACATTGTTCCCAATATCTTCTAGAACCTCATATAAACTCTTGAGCAGACCTTTTTGACAAGCGAAAGCGGTAGATAAAATCTGCGTCATCTAAAATATTAAAATAATCTACTCGTATATTGAACATTCTTTGTCGTCGAGTTTGTTCTTTATCCGAAGAACTTGAATACAATAATAGCTCGACATCGTTATGTGAAAACATTTTTCCTTGAAAATGTAGCAACAGTCAGCACGGTATATATTTACATATTAAACAAACAGCATTAAACGCAAATTGACAGCGGACCTAACCTTAAAAAATAATACGTCAATCTGTCATACTTCTGTCAGTTTCAACTAACGGACGGTAAACTGGTGGTTCGACTGTCGGTTTCGGCTGTCGGTAAAATTTTACTAAAATTTGATTAACGGATTGTTATAAGACGAAAAAAGTGACGTTTGTATCAAATTTCAGTTTATTTGGTCTGAAATTTAACTAACGGACGTTTATAAGACCGGCCCTTAATAAATGGGGATACCTTGGTGGTGGTCTGCAGGATCGTTAAAAAAGAAGATGAAGAGAATTTTGCGTAAATCCAGGCAAAAAAATAATAATTTGAAATTACACTAAATTAAATTTCGAGTTATTTATATTACTAATATTTTAAATATTTTATTTAAAAATGTTATTTATGTTAGTAAATAACCACTAAAAATTATTTTTTTGTCTACCGGTTTCGAGACGTAACCCGTCTCTTCGTCAGGACAACCGCTACACCTCTATAGACCCCACCTCGTCTCCCTCTCTCCTCTGCTCAAATTCGTAATTCTTTTTGATAAGAAACTTAGTGTAGGTATGTTAGTTAGCCTTTAGTTAGAGTTACAAGCATGGGAAGAGTGTTTTGTGAAGATTTTGGTGTATAAATAATACTATGCTAGTGTAGTGGTTGTCCTGACGAAGAGACGGGTTACGTCTCGAAACCGGTAGACAAAAAAGTAATCTTTAAGACATTTAAGAATAAATTAAATACTATGTTTAAACCACTTTATCGCTATATATTTGTCAACTAGTTTCGGTTGGACTCAACCTTCTTCAGGACAATTATAATATAGACTGTTATAATACAGACTGTCTATATTATAATTGTCCTGAAGAAGGTTGAGTCCAACCGAAACTAGTTGACAAATATATAGCGATAAAGTGGTTTAAAACATACTATTTAATTTATTCTTAAATGTCTTATAATGTCAAGCCACAAAGTGTTTTCTTGCTTTGAAAAATTAAAGTAATCTTTAGTGGTTATATTAGGTCCTTACATATGAAATTGGCGTTTAGTATGGGAGGAACATAAAGCCGATTTTTTTTTATTATAATATATTTATTTAATCAAAGTATGTACCATTGCTATCTATGCACTTTTGCCATCTCATAGGTAGTTCATCGATCCCTTTACTAAAAAAACCTTTCGGACGGGAATCAATAAAATCTTTGAAGGCGGTTTGGACTGCCCCATCGGAGTTGAATTTTTTCCTTTGCAAGAAGTTATCCAAATTTCGAAAAAAAATGGTAATCTGTTGGGGCAAGGTCCGGAGAGTACGGTGGATGTCTTAGACATTCCAATTGAAGCTCCTCTAATTTGGTAGCCGTCTGTTGTGCAGTGTGTGGTCTAGCGTTATCATGAATCAGCAGTGGCCTAGAGCGATTAACCAGCCTCGGTTGTTTAGCAGCTAGCTTTTCCATCATGGTTTGCAGTTGCTGACAATAGACATCTGCGTAATGTTCGTAATGATTCAATTAAAACCCCTTCATTATTGTGCCGGTTGAGTAATGCAACGCAGCAGTCAACGCGCGTTTGTTGTTTGCTTCACTCAATTCGTGAGGTACCCACCTTTCAAGCTTTTTCACCTTACCAATTTGCTTCAAGTGGATTAAAACAGTTTTATCACTAACACCGCAGCCTGCAGCTAACTCGGATGTGGTTTGCGATGGATCCGCTTCCACAATAGCCTTCAATTCTTCATTATCAACTTTGGTCTCCGGCCGTCCACGGGGCTTGTTCTGCAGGTCGAAATTTCCAGAACGAAAACGTTGGAACCAAAAACGCACTGTGTTTTCTTTTGCGGCACCGTCGCGCCATACACATCATTAATCCTTCGAGCCGTTTCTGCAGCACTGGTGCCACGGTGGAACTCGTACTCGTAAATAACGCGATATTTCAAGTTTTTCATTTTGTAAACTGAGTGACGCAAAGAAAAAAACATTTGAGGAAAAAACAAATGAATTATAATTTTCAAAACACAAATACATGAGTAAATAGCTGTATAAATTTGGATTTGGAATTCCTAACCAAAGAGAAGATATTTGAGATCAAATTTGCCAGTACGGCAAAACGCCAATTTCATATGTAAGGACCTAATATAAGTACTAACATAAATAACAGTTTGTTCGAGTTATTTTTTCACTACTATTTTTAGAGCAGTCCCTCTCATCATCAGGTGTAATTAATAACTAATCTAAATACAGAATTTTGTCAACCCATAGGGGGAATGGATCACGGAGAGGTGAGGTTGTTTTGGTTATCAACGGGAACAAGCCTCAAATCAGAGATATATTGTGGAATGTAATGTTGTTCATGAGTGTTTTCTGAGAATTTTAATTCTTTAGGATTGCTCTCAACGATTAATTTAGAGTAAATTGAAATGCTCAAGTTGCACCACAAAATAACTTCCATATCGATCAATATAGAAGTATTTCAAAGATGTGAACTTATTTAATACCTATTAAAATTACACACAATCACACACAGTTATAGGGAAATACAATATTAGGTATATAAAATAAGAAAATAAACATTTTTTCGAGTCCAAAATTTACCAATTGAGTGCGTATTTACATTAATACTTAATTAGACTCGCTTCCACTTATTGACAGGGATTCCCGACAATTCTTCATTCGGAATGTTCACAATATCGCAAATTTATGTTTCATGTCTTCACGAATTTTATATTTTATTACAGTATTTTATTCTATATTTTATTTACTTCCATATTTAGTTGATAGAGAAAATATTTTTACATTTTATAAAAAATTTCGAAATATTAAAAAAAAATAAAAAAACAGTCTTTCATGCGAACCTGTGAATAATCGGTCTTCTGTATCATTAAGATTCTAGGAATTGATAGTTTTACAGACGGACAAATAATAATGGGCGCTCAGTTCTCGTATTTGAATAGAAAAGAGATGCAATTTTAAAAATGACAGATGACAATCATGGCTGTTCTTAGAATATACTTAAAAACGGAACTTACGTAAGGTTGTCACGATGCAAATCGCGTGATAATTTGTGAAACAATAGAATTTTTTGCGAGAGTGAAATCTTCCTGAGTTTTCGCTTTGTGTTGCGTTGAAATAAAGCATTAATTGCGATGAGAAAGAAAATGAAAGTGTAATGATCATGTCTTAGACGTTTTAACTGCTAAATGCGTGATAGTTAAAGAATTGTCGTTAACCATAAATTAATCGGTAAATACCCGCCTCCACATTTGTGACATTTTGATTGATACATATAAACTGTTCGAAGAATCAAGAACATTTGATATGTTCTTTAACCAAAGCATTAACTAGCAATATTGATTCTGATTTCGCAAAACATCTAATAGAATTTGACCATACATTTGATATTAACACAGGCTTAAAATTTTTACATTTCAACTATAAGATACCTCAAATAAATAATTTAGAAATACTCGAAATTAGGAAAAATGTTAATATTAAGTCTAATATAATAAATACACAGACGAAATTTTTGCATAATCCTATTTTGAATATTTTTCCACTTAACATTCCAAATGACCCATAATAATCAACACCTCGAACCCCCCCCCTCCCCTCACCAACCCCCTCAACCGCTCCTTCACCGTAACATATTTGCTTGTTTCAACTTTTAAGATTAGTACACGATAATCCTGATGAAGAGAACATTGTTCTCGAAACATGTAGATTTTTTAATCTAATATAGTGGTGAAAACAAAGTAATTTGTGTTTTATTTTGATACATATATGTGACTCTGGCCAGCGATTCAATAAGCTTAATGTCATTTCCATGAAAATCAACTGCTTTGTCAAGATAAACTTTAATTAATAAAAGAGAAAACGTAAGCATCTTATGGAAAACAAAAAATTTAAATCAAAACGTCATAATGAATTGAGGTATTTTCAAGAAAAAACAACGAGAATAATACGTGTAATAATTCTAGTCCCGAAGTGCACCATTAGAAAATACATACAATAATAATTCCCCCTATTCTCAATTTAACAATTATATTGTTATTGGTTGTTATATTTAGTGATTGTTATCTCTGCATTAAGGTGTTTATGAGAAATGTCAATATTTCGTTATCATTACAGCATTAGATACATTTTTTTTAATATTTGGATACTTTTGATGAAAAAATCAGTAGATTTGCGTGAAACAAAGTGATTTCTATGAATTTTTAAAATAAAATTGGTACTTAGTCATTTTATATAATATTCATCACATCAAATTTACGATGTGTAAAATGTTATGCATATTATAGTGGTTAGGATAAGGCAAACAAAAGAGAAAAGAACCGAATATTCCTTACAAATACTAATACAAAGATGTATTATACTTATACGTATCGAGGGTAGAAAGCCAAAAGTGCATTAGTAATGACATATTTCGAACTTTACAAGAGAACAAAAGAAAGCTCTGATTTGATTTTTTGAATTTGAATTTGATTTTGTCAATGTTTCTTTTATTATTAAACGATTTCCATATTTGTTAATGCAAAACATATATGGAAATCGTTTTATAATAACATACATATTGACAAAATCAGATTGACAAAACATTACTTTGCTCTTCTGTAAAATTCGAATGAATCACTAACGCCCTTTTGACTTTCTACCCTCGAATATACCTATGTATATAGGTTATAACAGAGCTAGTCCACAACACTTTGCAGGTAGATTCCTACCAAAATTTTGAGTCGAAAATGATCAAACAACAAGCCTTAATATCAATAGATATGGAGAGTGAGCGACTTCAAATTTTGCATTTTTTTCAATATTTTTGTCTTCTGTAGGTAAAACGTGAAACTTTTATGAAAGTACGAGTAACTCATATGGAATACATATTAAGAATTCATTCATTTTAATACAAGTCAAATAAAATAGTTTTACGAAAAGAATTTCAACCCGTATCCCTCCAAATCTTTCACATTCTGCCAGAGGTACGTGCAAGACAGTTTGGGAAACATTATTTAGACCAATGGTCTGTAAAAATATATCATACGCTATTATGAAACTGGATTCTTACTACGAGAGCCCTTGTATATATTTTTTTACCACGGTTAAGTTTCGATAAAGAAGTAAATGTGACAGTCAAACCGTTACTTTAAGGGGGGGTAAGGTTAATTGTAAATTTTGTAAATTTTGACGTAATGTCTGTTTTCAAAAATATTTTAATGGTTTTCAATTATGTTTCAATGTTATAAAAATGATATACACCATCAACATACAATATTTTCATTTAAGGGGGGGGGTAAGGACAATAAAAAAGGCATATCTTTGTGAATTTTTTGTGAGGACACAGTTAAAATCTCTTTATTAAAACCAATGGTACATTAAAGTATGACATTTGAAGAATATTGTGTAAAATTTTCAAGAAGAAACATTAAAAAATACGGCAATGGCAGCAATTATTCGGACGTGACTCGGAAAAAAGTAGGATTGCGGTGTCCATCATAACTTGGTGCTGGATCATCTGAAATCAAAAAATCAAAGTTCATTCGTTAGATAATAGGTTTTCCCAAGTAACGCTGGGAGGGTTTTTTGAAATTTCAATTTTTCATGTTTTTGGAACACTTTGAAGGGAAAAACGCGATTTTTTGCAAAAAAAAAAGGCTAATTTGTTATTAAAAAATATAAATTATTAACAAATTTGAAAAAAATTCCTCCAGCGTTACCTCATAAATTATGTAAAGAAATAGTGTTCAAATTTTCAAAAGGATCGGTGCAGTAGTTTTGAAGTTATGAGGGACACCGACTTTGAAAACGTGAGATGTGGGGAAAACGCTTTAAAGTTTTGCACACTGTAAAATTTTAAATAAAACTCGACACTTATTTTATACTTACACATAAACGTCGATGTCATTTTCACACAGCAAAGAGCTTTCATCATCAGCATCTTTTTGTCCTTGTCTACGCAAAACTCTTCCAATACAATAGCACGTCCGGTAGTCCTCAGGTGAGAGCGTCTCTCAGCTGCCCGAGCAGGTATAGAAAATCAGTCTGAGCATCGCTCAAATGTTAATAATTTCGTCAGTTTTGCTCGGATTGACTTGAAATTTTGACACAATATTCTTGCGATGTTATACATTCATTTAAATTAAAAATAAAATGCAAAAAAAAATTAAAACCTTACCCCACCCCCCTTAACCGGTTACACACGGTACAGTTATTCGAGATTTGTATCAGATTGTATCGCTGATTGGTAACTGAAATATAACTGGTGCCTAGGACCCATGGTTGCCCGACGAATTGCGGGAAATCAGTTGCCAATCATCGACGCAATCAGAGACAAATATCAAATAATGGTTAACGTGTCTCCGGTTAAAATACCATCACTGACATTGTTTTCGTCGAAGGGGAATAGGAAGAATTAGAGAACTTGAATTAAAAACATAATGTTTGCGTTGTGAAAGCAATAAATTAGTAATCCTCGATGACTGCATTAATTTTTTATGGATATTGCTGCCTTTGCTTTTATACTCCACCTTTGATACGTGAAATTCATGCTGACAATCAGACAGTTACTATCAAAAAAATTGAATTAGCATGCATTGGGCCATTGTAAATCTAAAATATGTGGATTACATTTTGCACAGTTTCCGGTTTACGAGTATTTTGAAACATTAGTACTGTTCGAAATGCCATCAATCAATATTATACATATCTGTATTATGTCGAAACTTGGTAGAACCAGCGATGTTTTGAAACACTACAGATATTTCATATTGTTTATTACGAAATCCCAAAACGTTGCGATTTTTTGACTGCCTCAGTGTGTCCGTTGTTCCAAAAATTAATTGTTGTCCCCGAGAAATTACACAATTTATTTGAAAATGTTATTTTTAATTGATTTATTTGTCACTCGTATTCATCATTATCGTAATCATATTTAAAAATAATATATTTTTGTTGTTAATTATACAATATATCATCTAATTTGCATTAAACATCATACGAAAATCTAGTAAAATAACCAAGAAAAGTCTGAATGACTTTAACAAAGGTGACACCTACTTTAAAAAATGTGGGTGAGTGTACGTGTACCATACTTATCTACGCGCGTTAGAAGTTATATTTCTTTGACATACATAAAAATAACCAGCAGATTCTATGTAAAATTATGCATTACATGCAGGGATGGTATGATACATACATATGTCTAAGACATGTAACATGTTTTTTTTCTTAAAAATATATTCTATGCAGGAATCGCATGACGCATGTGTCTGAGACGCGTAAAGTGTTTTTCTTAAAAACTGTCGCGAGGATTTCGCCAGATGGCTGTAATAAAATTTTTAAAAAATGCATTAAATAACTTCACGGTGTGAACATTTTCAAAAATCCCGTCGCATGATGCACGCGCGTTTCTTTGCATAACAAAAAGTTCACCTCCAACGCGCAAGAATAAAAAAACGTTTTGCATCCTAAAATGGCAATTTTTTTCTAAAAGTTTCTATAATTTATTTATATACACAAAGGTATGTTGTACCTACTCTTGGAAAAGAAAAAAGGAAAACAAAAAAATTATCCTTACATATTAATATTAAAAAATAACGACGACTATTCATAAACATACTAACAAAGAAGAGTAAACATTGAAAATGTTTATAAAGAAATTTACTGAGACTAAATCTAAATAAATATTTTTATATAACATAGAAAAGTTTCATTTATTTTGAAAAATAAAAAATGTTATATGTTGTGCCGATGAAAAGGAAGAAAACTAAAATCAAACAGCAATTATTTTGAAAACTAATTGATTATAGGTTGGTAATTGTATTTCATATCTAAAACAAGATAAATGGTGCCTTGAATAATATTATGGCTAATAAAATCCTAAAAATTCAATCCCAATGTGCCTTGAAAAATATCGCATTTATATTGAAAAAATATTAAATTAAATATCAGATGTTAAAATAAGATATTGAAACGGATGCCGCATTTCCAAATAACATCGTCACAATGACAATGGTAGGCCGCACAATGGCTGCCGACCCGTGCACAGTTTTGCTGTCAGCCGGGAGACGTGCCGATGAGACGTAATTTATGTGGTGTTGTAATTTTATATGCCTACATGGTACGTACAGCCATTAGTGTTACGAAAGGATATTCAAATGAGGTTATTCACATTAAATGCCTGCGAAACATTGGTTTACTTAAATTTTTCTTACATGGCGATGGGGAATGTTCTGGCGACGGACACCAGATTAATAATTAATAATAATTAATAACAAAAATACTAATAATCAGTTTTCGTTTGCAGGATCTCATCTGCCATAGACATATACAGGGCCCGATTCTGAAGATAGCAATGTCTGGATCTTTATGCTATATCTGGATCTTGACAGCTATTTATATAACATTGTGACGCCGTCAAATAGGACGTTTTAAGTACATACACAGCGTCCAGATGAAATATCATGGCTAAACTTGTCCGCGTTACGGCGTATTCAAGTCTTCCCATCTTGACATTTGACAGATAACAATTTACATCTTTCTCCCTCCCTCTATATCTATCTCATGTAGAAACTTACAGAAACAAACACCGACGTAAAGCTATGTCTCGTTTATTTTTAATTTTAATTATCGTCTATTAAGTGTTGGGATAAAGATCTTAAAGATCTAGACATTGCTATTTTCAGAATACGGATGACAAAATGTTATGACTTTGTCTACAATACTTCAGAGGATTATACATTTTAAGAATATTAGCCGAAAATGTTCTAGTAATTTGTAAATATATTGTTACGAGATGATAAAAAGAAAATCCCTCGTATTATGTCGATGACGACAATGAGATCTAAGGCTCTTGTATCTTCTAGAATAGCCTACAGCACTCTTTGGTTATCTACAACATTAGGGAAACATTCACAATTACTCGAAATAGCCTGGAAATGACGGGAGCATTATAATAAACATTACAATAATATATGAGGTTAAAATCATCGATTCGCGTATATAAAGCGGGACCGACAACTGCACAAGGAAGAGTTTGTTTTGACATTTCGATCGGTGCGAATTACGCGCGGGACGAAGGCCAGGGTGCCCGATACCGAGCGAGTTCTTACCTAAGTGGCGAAATAAATAAATAAGTGAGAAATTAAAGTGTTCCCAGCGATAATATAGTGTTTTCAGACGAGTGATAAATTGCGAAATAATGTGATTTAAGGAATAGTGTAGTGGTTCAATTCACGTTTAATGTTTAGTGACTTTGTCCATTTGATAATTAATTAATCACTGAATAATAAATCACCAATTATATTCCAGTGCTTTCATTTGCCTTCCGCAGCCACGACCCATGACAATATCAATATTTACGAAGAAAAGCGACTTCTAAGTTTGTTTTTTATCAATATTTCAGATTTATCTTCTGTAAGACGTTGAGCAATCTTTAAAACAGCTTATATCGAATATTATCAATTTCATTCGCTTGTACCTACACAGAGATCAAATAAAACGATTAAAACCGTGTAGAAATATGTAACAGAATTTTTATGCAATGTTGTAGGTATTATGAATTAAGTCTGAAACAAGAATAAGTCTTATAGATTATATTAGATTATATGTAGGGTATAAAAGCAAAGGAAGCAATATCCAAAAAAATGTGGTGCTCGTGCTCTAGTAGTGTCGTAGTGCAAAATATTGTGGAAATAGTTATAAAATATTAATTTTATATTTACAATAAATTACAAATGTTCAGCGTCTGTAACTGGAGGCATTCCCTTTATAACCAGACATATTCATATTGACTTTTCTTTGTCTCGTTCGTATGTATTGATTCAAATAAGCGGAAATCGTTGTACATATTAAATCATGTTGACCGACATATTATTTCACGGTAAACGAATTTCACGTTCAGAATATTTTGAGTGTGTTCAATTTTTTCAAGAACAAATGAAAAATTTGATATACTCATAATATTCGGAATATATAAAACTGGTCTAAAAAAGTTAAAAATTAAAATATTTTTAGGCTTATTCTACAAGCGTATTCTAGTGTATATGTTAATAATTCGGATGAATGTCATATACATATAAAAAGAATATTGCTTTAAACTCTAGTCAAAAAGATATACATCTCATGATGTTGGCAAACTTCAACCACAGATGGGTTTAGTAAAGTCACACGTGGAACGAGGAGTATAAAGGTAACATATATACAACTTTCAATCGTGGGTGGAATTGGTGAACATCACATTGTGTAAAGAGATCACTTAAGCCAGCCTATAATAGGTCGTCAGCCCTACAAAAACACCTAAAAGACTTCATATCTCATAAAAATATCTTCGTCTCTATGAGACGTCGATAATATATCTTGATTTATGAATTTCATGTTAATTGTTTTATTTATTTATTTATATTTTATATTAAGAAATAAAGTCAAGTACCCATATATCAAATGCATACTGGTGGACGTTTGTAAGAGGACGTTAAACCTAATTTAATAACCATAAGATAGAAGAAGTATAGTACGTAACTTTAACACTTTTAACTACTTTTAATTACCTATAGATAAGCACAACGATTTATGAACAGTCTATCTCCTCCCCAACACAAGTATTTTTATTTCCTTTATCTATTAAATGTCAACAGCTGTATACAGGAATCCATGCCATTCTCTATTTGTTCCCGCTCTACATCACTTCTTATAATATTATGCTATCTCTCGCTCTTTGGTACCGCGAGTACCTGGTAGAGTGTAAGATACAGGTTGATGTTTATTTTTAATAATTTATTTTTTATTTTTTAAAGAATCTTTACCTTTACGATGTATATCAGACCTTGCTAGTTCAGCATATTGATAATTTTATATATGTTCTGGTGATATAAGTTGAATGATATTTTAAGTGCTTTTCTTTGTATCATTCCACGCGCCTGCAAAGTGATCCGAGACCTGATGTATTTTACCACAATGAGGCGTGAGGATGAACAAAAGTGTTGTCGATAATTTGTTAGTTTTTGTATCGAACAAATTAGTTCCCTTCATCGCTCCAACTGCAGGCCCAAGTTTTGTTAAATATTAAAAGATAATTAAAAAAACATCGATGATTTCAATGTGTTAATAATCATAACGGATAGACCTTAAACATAAACATCAAACAAGTTATTATTATTTTTTGTCTTTATAACGTTACTCGTGGCAAATCTTATAAACGTTGTGTATTTATACCTTATATGAACATTTGCCGCAATAGATATAATATTATATTTAAAAGATCTAAACGAAATAAAATTCTATTGCAGTCAATAGAAAGTTAGCTAGTTAGAATAAACAGTAAACAATTGCGTGACTATGCGGTGTACGGGTAATTCCATTTGTTTAAAATGGTAAGGGAAGCGTGTGGCAAGTGTCATCCTTGTATCTATTGTTAATACTAGATGATGGGTTAGTCAATAGAAAGTTGAGTCATGAACAGTAAACAATTTTTAGTTTAAGTATATTATTTTTTCTTCCGAGATGGGAAATATGTCGACGGTCTCCACGATGGTCCCCACGATATAAAGGTAACGTATACAACTTTCAAAAATGTGATAGATGTTGTGGTCAACCGTGAGTGGAATTGGTGAACGTCACTTGTGTAAAGTGATCACTTAAGCCAACCGTATGATAGCTCGTAAGCCCTATAATACTTTGATAATATCTAATATCCCATATAAATAGCGTCGTCTCTATGAGACGTCTATAATACATCTGGGATTAATGAATTTCGTGTTATTATTTTATTTATTTATTCATATTTCAGAGACAGAAAAAGAGTAATAAACCTATTAAACTCAATTTCTGACTGTCTGTCTATACATATCTACACCGTTATACATATCTACTCTCGAATCTGCAAAAAAAAATTACTTTCTAAAACCATTGAATTTACTCTATATATGTTTGGACAATGTTAAAAAAAAATAATTTTCCTTTAAAAAAAAGCATGTATTAAAGGAAAATCAAACATTTTTTTAACATTATTCACAAATAGGTATAGAGTAAATTGGATAGTTTAAGATAGTAAAATGAAAATCAATTTTTTGCAGATTCGACAATATACGTAGGGGCCGTCGATATGTGTTGATAAAATATATGTTGATATAAAACATTTGCCAGTATACAGGTGATGTTTAATACACTTGGTATTTATAAGAATTAGGTATTGCGTAGAAATTATCAAACAAATCCGACGCACAAGCTACCGATGTCGGAGCAATAAAATTCTAATAATGCTTGCTAAACCAGAATGTTTATTGAAACTAAAATCACTAAACAAACAATTCCAGTCCAACCTGCTTAACATTCAATCGCATGTTTAATAATAACACGTACGTATATGGATTCCCGACGTGTCAAATTATATCCAATGCCCAGCGAGTGTAACAGTGGCCCACTTAATTAATTATTCGTAAAGAACAAACGGTGTTTTGAACATATCGCACGAAGAAGACCATTAAGAATTCCGCGTTTGTTCCCCCCGTTTCATCAGATCGGTCAATAGTCAGTACAAAGGCATTTCTCCACAAGACTATTCGCCAGGGTGAGGTCAGCATCTTATTATTGGTTCTGATCACGATCAGTCGGGCTATTCATTGTACCGGTTCAGTAAAAAGGACACGAAGGTGACAAAGCTAAATACGTAATGTGATGGTAGCGACTTACCGGCATTGTCTCTGTGTTATTTTGCATTATTGTATCTCGTTTCTCTCTGCTTATTCAGAATCAAACATTCGGATGTGGCTGTCCTCTGCTTTGCGCTCCAAATTCAAAAGTTTTCCGATTCCATTCGAGCACTTTCTAGAGGATTTATCTATGGAAAGCATTTTAATGGCGACTTCATAACGACTTCCTAGCTAGTATCGCGCAATGCGTTTGACTGTACCAACTGGCGTGTACGATAATGATTGCAACCGTACGTTGATTTTGACGTAACGTACGAGTTTGCCGCGAATTTGTAACAACAAAACTCGCGCCGGCAGTTTGTGTTCACTTCCATTACCGCGCGAGCCGTTTTTTCGTAACGTTTTCTCAGTTTCCACAAGCGGCCAGTTTAAAGTGATTGTGTCTTAATCGGCTCCAGAATACCGGTCATTAACTGTCATTAACGGAAAGGAAAATACATATTTTCTTGCCAATTGATAATTCGATTTTTTATCTATTTAAAACTAACAATAAAAAAATTGCGGATTTAATCTGTGGTGATAGTTCGTTTTGGTTAAAATTAATGCTCTCCATATAAACAATCAAAATGGATGACCGTTATTTAGGACTGACTGAATATAGAAAAAACAAGTTACGAAAGTTCTTCTCTACGAGTTGGATTTCCGACGGATATAATATACAGGTAAATAATTTTATTACGTATATTTTATTTTAAATTACGCACGTTTCAATTAAAACCACAAAAATTTGGGATATTATCGATTTAGTGTGTATTTTTTCGATTTATTTTAACTGATAAATCGTGATCACTAAAACAAGAACAAAACATTTAATACCAATGTGTAATGAGGTTACTGCAACGCGCGTTGCGTTACCCAATGAAGTAAGCAGATTACACTGGGAGGTAGAAAGTGATCCAGCCCACATATTATATTGTATAACACTGTTATTATTATTGTATACCACTATTATTGCTTTCTGATACCCCGCCCGTATACATTCCTTGCTACTAGTAATAAATATATTCTTCAATTGAACTGTATCCGTTCGTATAAATAAATAATTTAGATATAACTATCGGTTGTTAAAATAATAAAGGGAATATTTTTATTACTTTTTCTTATTCGACGCAGGTACTAGGTCGTTAAAACTGTTTAAAATTATGCATATGATATTACTCATATAAAATTAACTCCCTAATACAAGGATAGTTATTCACAGGCTCGGTAACGAATGACAAGTCTTGTCGATATTTTCTTTAACTTAATTCAATATTAGTGTAATGTTTCTTTCAATGTAATTGTAATGTTTTTAATGCTACATCGAGATAATACTATAATTGATTGCGGTATTCAAGCTGGCTTTCTTTTTAATTTGAATTTATTTTATTAGTATCTGGTTAATATCTGAGTATGTTTGATGATTATACGCTAACTTTAAACCGAAGAAGAATCGTGTTAAAAAATCACAATAATATTATTTATTTTGTTTGGATGTGTATAAACTGTGCATAATAATAATAAAGTGTTATTGTAAAATTCCGTGTGTGGTTGGCGTTGACAAATAAATAAATAATTATCCAATGTCTTTATTTAGTTGTGTGTATCAGGCGTAGGTAAATTTGAAAAGAATCTGATACATCACACTGGAGTCAATTGTAAATTTCCTTTGAAGAACATGAATTAAGTAGAAGTGTGATCTCTTTGTTCGGAAGGTACATTTTTGAAACTGATAACAGAAATTTTAAACCAAGTAGGTACGTACTGTACGCATGTAATTTTCTAAATAATTTAATTTTTTCACAGAAATCGTCCTACGCACATCTTTCGCATCCGTTTTAGGACGGGATTTATTCACGTAAAATCTCCAATATACCAAAAACCCAATAACTTAAGGGTGTTCGTTCAAAGTATTAAATATCGCGTTTAAAATACATTATATTTATGTAGGGTATAAAAGCAAAGGCAGCAATATCCAAAAAAAAATTAATGCAGTCATCGAGGATTACTAATTTATAATGTACCTACTGAATTCGAGATTTTATAGGAAACACAGCCCATAAATTAAAAGGAAACGTAATTTTGGAAGGGATAAATACATAAAATCAAGCCTGCCTTAAAAACTTTTTTTTTTAATTTTTTGTTTATTGCTGCCTCTGCTTTTATACCCTACATATATAATATTATGCTTATACATAGGTATAGATACATAACATGTCGAAAAAATTCCAATTTGTTTACATCCGTCGGTCCTAATGCATATAATATTGATTTTCTTGTGTGATTATTAGAACCATTTCAACATAATGTTGATATATTTTCACATATTTTTTTAACATTTCTTCCGGTGACAAATTTCGCCCATCCCAGCTAATGAAGTAAAACAATTTTTCTATTAATTTACGTTTGATTTCGGAATAGTTAAGTGAACGTCATTCTGTACGCCCTACCGTTTAAAATTTATATCACTCCTTTTCTAAGAGCTTTTCTCTTTTCATCAGTGCCGCTTGTTTATCATTCCCCGAAATAAACAGTAAGATTTCAGAAACCTATATAGACACGTGTTGATTCTATTCAAAAGTGTAACGATTCATTGTTAGTCAATTTAAAAATTAAGGTTTCTATATGCTATTATAAATGATAGTTCCATTAACAAACTTTAAAAAATGATAATTTTTTGTTTTCGCTCCCCTATAAAATTAATTTATTTAACTTACGACATTTTCTTATTGGATTTGCGACTTAACACATAATAATAAGTCCGTCAGTGAAAAAAGGTTATATGTTAATAATTCGGATTCAGAATCTTCTTCTTCAGCCTTCATCTCTTCACTGTTGGATAAAGACCTCTTCCGCACTCTTTCATCCCCCTTTATCCTAATTATGCCTGTCTCAACACAGATATTTCTAGTGAGACAGGCACAGTCCAAACAAAATTTTATACATAAAATTAAATAGAAATAAATAAATAAATCCTTTTTTCTGGATTCATAGTAAGTATATGTTAATAATTCGGATAAATGTCATATATACACACAAATATAATATTGCTTCACCAGCCGTAAACCCGTGAAAAAACAGGGAACTTAATAATAATAATTATTATTAGGTCCTGTGATTTCTAATTTTGATTAACCCGTCGTTATTAATTATTAATAACCTGAGCCGCGCACTGATTGACGTGTCATACTCGGGCGCCCGAACCTCATCAGCGGCTAGTCATCGTCAGTCTTGTTGTCGTAATTCCAGCCGGACATTAGAAATTAGGATAGTAGGTGGAATTGGTGAACGTTACATTGTGTAAAGTGATCAATTAAGCCTACAATATGATCGTAAACATCCAAAGACTTCCATACCTACTTTCACACATAAATTGCTCCGTCTCTATGAGACACACATATATATAATATATCAAGAATAATTTAAAAAAAAGTTAATCGTACGAAAAAGATCTACATTTTCATATTTCAAACATACCTACTAAATTTTTTTAAATATATTTTATAACCCGACCTTTGGATAAAGTATACCTTATTTATTTTATATCTGATGCGTTTGAACCTTGATCAGTTGAATTAAAAAAGATACGAGGGTTCTATTTTAGAACCAAACTATTTTATTTATCTCTTTTCCAACAGGGTTCAATGAAAATAACGGCGGTAATAAATTTAGTTAATAAAGGGGAACGAGACCATCAATATTGGGTCCCATTGTATGTCAATTTAACTGCAAACGCTCGATTTCAATTATTCAATTGGTGCATAATGGTGAAGACTGCCTCATGTCCCATCTGTCGACCTAACCTTCGGTTAACACTGACAACGAGGGTACAGCGGTAACCTGCTGACATGGTGACACGATCTGTACTCTTCTCTCAAATACAGAGCGTGGGTAATGAAAAGCCTTGTATAAATTCAGCATTAATTTGCATAAATGGATACACATTGTTGATACAGTTGCATAAAGGGTTACACCACCTTGAGGTATCAAAAAATAAATTTAAAAAAAATTCAAATTACGAATTGCAATCGAATTACTAACAATTCAGTCATCTTGAGATACGACTGGTAAATCCAATCCCAAGCCGAAATTGCAATCCAGGGGTTTTGGGGTTGGATTCTAATGAACTCAGGATCAGTTCCGGGATTTGAAAATATGTACTCATTTGCACATTAATATATTTTTAAAAACAATAAATATAATTTATGTGTGATATTTATATTTAAATAATGCATGAGAAGACACATATCCTCAATGGATCGTTGCTACATTAAAACGTTGCTTACTTATGCATATAGGTACTTAAATAATGTAATTACTTTTGAACAAAAAATAACGTAAAATATCTATTACATAATGTGGTTAAATAACAATTTGAATGTGAAATAGTTTGAAGATACAAGATTGGCAAATAACAAATTGAATGTGAAACAATTTTTAAATTATGAATAATATACCCGAACCAATAGTAAATCACCGAATGTTTCGTCATTTAATCTTGATCTAATTTCGTTACTCTAAAATTAATCCAAACTACTAATCCGAGTTTATAAAGTTCAAATTAAATACGTGGGTAGGCACTAACTGTCCAAGGACCACATAAAATATTCACTTTTATAAAAGGTTTATGTTTTAATAATGTTATGAATCTCCCCTCTCAAATGATTTGCAATCTGATAAGAGCATTTTTATTATTTTTTATTACATTAATTACACGCATTGCAGCTTATCCTTGCCCACTTTAGACCAAGGCCCACGTCGAGGTGGGCAGCAAACACCCAAACAGCATAATATGGAATGTATTTCAAACATTCAAAAAAATTCCTCTGGAACCTGGAAATAAGTTTTTTTTTAATTGCCACCTCAGTTTTCATTTTATGTAGATACTTACGTGAAGGTTTAAATAAATATTTATCTTTTAAATATGGATATTATGTTTACTACCAAATAGTATATTCATTGTTGCATTTACATAATTGGATATTGCTATCTTTGCTATGATGTTTCAGTATAAAATCGACATCAGCGAAGCGGTCATTTTGTCACTTGATATATCCTTGGGGGTTGATTAGTTAAGGTTAATATTTTTGCCTTTGCTTTTGATAGTGATTTGGAAATATATTTTTAGAAGGGATAGAGCTATATTTCCCGTAAACTACATTCTAAACAGTACATAGGTTTGAGCATGTTGAGCGTATAATGGGAAGACAAATATGTGACGCGAGCGTTGACGGCACCAGAAAGAGAGGACGGCCGCGGAAAACGTGGCATGACCAGACTAACCAGGTACTGAAGTATAGTCATGTTAGGAGCCTCAATAATCATCGAGCTCGTATGCGAAGATGTGTGAATGTGGATGAGGGTAGAGTTGTATGTCAGGACAAAAGGGGACGGCACTCTATCCTCTCTGCCTACCCTCGCGGAGAAACGGCACGATGGCAATAATTGAGTAAATAAATTTGTAATCCTCGGTGACTGCATTCAAAACATTTTTTTAATTTTTTTCGTACTGCTACCTTTGTTTTTATACCTATCAGTCGCAGGTGTTAATCTTTTACAAACACGACTTTTCGTAAAATACTTTCACTAGTAACTACTTGTTCTGTTCAGGCGCCAGTGTTTCGGCAGTACAATTTAGTAGCAGGACCGCAGACAGTATTCACCGTTTGTGTCTGTCCTTGGCAACTTGAGACAGCTCCTCGCCTCGGAGACCGGTCCACTTCCGGACGTTTCTCAACCAGGACTTTCATCAGCAGAGAAACAACGACAATAAAGCCCTCGCAATGCACCGGGCTAGAACGTCGACCCGAAGGGTCTGCTCCGAGTATTGTTATTTTTTCCGCGCTAATATTGAGATCATTTTTTAATCCATCACAGTAATCAATTATCCAAATTAATTAATTAGAAAGACATACAGAAAAATCAAATCAACGAAAAAATATTTGGCTGCTACCGGGTTAGATTTCCGTGAATATATCGACCTTATCAGTAAGTCTCATTTATTAATTGATTAACATATATTACCCATTTTTAGAGCAATCCACCTTTTCTGGTGCGGTAGGCACAAATTACTTTGTGTTACTGCCGCTAGGAGACGCCATAATTAACCCTTTTAATTCATTTTTATTTTTGGACACATTTGATACAACACACAAATATTATATTCAAGAACATATTCGTATTGTGAAGTTGCAATTTTTTCAGAACTAAGTTCTGTGAAATTTAGAACCAAATTAATCAATTAATTAGAAAGACATACAGAAAAATCAAATCCACGAAAAAATATTTTGTTGCTATCGGAATCCAGTTAAGTCTCATTTCTCAAGTACATATCTCTTTATTCATTTATTAATAATGCACGCCCTGAATTGAGATTTTACATAAAATGAAATATATAGTGTTCAAATAGAATAACTATCTAAGGACATAAGAAAACTACAAAAAAATAAAGAATATCAACAATACAAATGCATTAAGTAATAATTACATAATAAAATGAAAGAATATTAGCAAGATAAATACAATAAATAATAGATTAATTATGTAGGAAAACTATAAATTAGAAGATAACTAGACTTGTTTTTTGTATGTGTGTAGTGTACGAGCTCTGAATATATCAACAGAGCTGTATTGATTGCCTAGGCGATGCAATGTATGTATAGGTGAATTCATAATATAATAAGTGCGCTGGGTATCGACATAAAATAGCTCACTCTGTCATGAAACCGACCGCCCAGGTACTCTGTAAGTAATCTTTTGTAATAACTCAGACAAGTACAATATACCGTTAATACAGACAAATTAAATCATTTGCAATTCTGCTAGACGATAGCTTCGCTAAGATAAGTACACTAAATGAGAAATCATAATTAATTTGGTCCGAAAAAATGTATCATTTATTTATATATCTTAAAAATGTGTGTTGAACCCCTTCGTTCTCCATTAACCATATTACGAAAATACGTGAAATCATTGTCTTTATTCACAGTAGTACCCCTCTAATACGTCCATTGCCGCATAGTGAAAACCTCCGTAAATTAAAACAAGGTATTTTAACTAGATTACGTTAGAAATATTATAATATAACATAACCTAGAGGAAAAATAACAAACCGCACGGCCACTCGTAAAAAAAACTTTTTGTACTTATTATGTATTCATTAAATGAAATAAAATTAAACACAAGAATGTTAGCTTACATAGGAGCCCAATTATTAGTTATGCCACTGACTTTCATTATTTCTACCCAATCATATTTGCCTTATATCTTCCCTTGAATAACTGTTTGTAGGACGAGATATTTGATACGCCGCTTATTATATTATAATATTTTACGGCGCTTAAATGTGATATTTAATTTAATACACTGAAAGAAATATGTTTGCATAAAAAAGCCTTTACGGGGTCCTTCGTCAGGGCTGATGGACCCTGCAATGGCTATTTTATATTATTTGCAATGGGATATGTTGAAAAATATCTAGTAACTATGTAAAATAAAATATTATGCATATGGTGTAATATTTATTTGAAAATATACAATGAGGCTTGTTTACGTTATAGAAAGCAGTCTAACTTTGATTAAACCAATCACGGACAAAATGTGTATGCGACATAAAGTTTTCGAACAAAGATTTTTTTTTAACAAATGGGATCTAAGAGTAATAATATTTTTCAAGTACATATATTTCCCACGTACAGAGTAAAGTAGTATCTGCATTATATTGTTTTTTGACTTCGCAATTTTTACATTTATCTTAATAGTTTTGTTATGAAACAATTTTGACACGAATTGTAAATTGGACAATTATTTTGACATTGGTGCGTAACTGATTCATTGTATTTTAAAATAGATGTAACCCGTCAATAATGACGGAAAATCGATTATGTCCCCGTCATTACAATTCGTAATAAAACAATATAAATATTTCAATTTCGCCATCTGTTTATTTTGTTAAATACTCAACCCTCTTCACAATGGACACAAACCAAAGCATTGTCTATATCAAAAAATATAAAATTGTATCAACGTTGACATACATTGAGCATTTTATATTGTAATATACAATAGATTGTTCCTCTCAAATTATTTAATATTTCTAGATACAACCCATCACAAAAGGCGTACTTTTTATATTTAAATTTCAGTTCTAAGAATTAGTTATTAGTTATAGTACATTTACAGTATTAGTCACAACAAAAAAATGTGAAATCATTGTTAGATGTAAACAAATTATATTTTTACATAACACACATTAGAATATGAATGAATTCACTAATTCTGTTAATGACTTTGATCTCTAATTGCTGAAATTCTACTTAATTTAAATTTAAAATTTCACTTTCACAGGTCATCAAATTATCGCCAAATCATAATTAGTTTGTCATCCGGTAGCATTAGTTTCGTTACCGTCGTTTTGGCCGCGAATTAAGATCGTCAAAACAGCACCATCTAGCGTTGCGTAGAATTTTGTTAGTGATGGAGATTGTTACGCTTATGACAGATATTGTTACATAGAGAATTATGTCCTTAAGATTTTTAAACAATTTTAAAATACCAAAATGCAGCATCAAACAATATCGGCATAATTATAAGTACATACCTACATATTTAGAAATAAAGAATTTCATTAGTCTCCCCAAAGAAACTAAAAAAATAAGTGGGATGAAAGAAATAAAAAGAATACTTCAAAAAACACAATTTAAAATTACATATATACAAAATATGTAATCTTATAAATGTGTAAATCCGTTTCCAAGCACAAGAGTTAGTCTCTTTTTAGAGAGATACAGCAAAAAATGTATTAATTATAGTTTTAATAGACTAGAGTAAAATAGTGTAATGACGATTGTCTGTAGGTACGTTGTATTTTTCTTAAAATTTTATTCAAACGGTAATACATAATTATACATAAATATAGATATTTTCAAAATAACAGTTCTGTATACATTTAATATTTTATTATGGTCAATAAATATACACTACGGAAATAACTTGGATATGAACGGTTAACAGTTGCTGCGTCGTTAACAGAGCGACACTTTCGACGACTTAACAGAGATGTAGCGATTTTGTGTCTCGTTTTTCAGGTGTAACTTGATTAGTATTCCAACCATTCCGAAAATGGAATACCTGAGAAGTATGAAAAAAATATCATTTGAAATAAATTAAAAATCATGTAAAATGAAAATTTTATAATTGGTAATACAGTTATTGCAACACGTAACTTTGATTTCATATGAACTGCTGAGGTAAAATTATCATTTCTGTATAATATGTTATTTTAAATAATAATTAACATATTCCTCATGCATACCTCTCATATTAATGTTTTCTGAAAAATATCGTATCAAAATACATAATTCCCTGTGTAACAACGTTTGTCACTAACGTTACCAGATAATTTTATTTGTTGTAAATGTTCAATTTAAATTGTCATTTGTGAATAACTGAAGCTAAATAAGTAGAATTTCAATAATTCTAGATCATAGAACATCTGTATTTACAGAAACGTCTATTCATATTGTAATGTTAAGAAAGAGTTTATTCATATTGTAATGTTTGTTAACGTAAAAAAAATGTTTACATTTTAGATAAATTACGATTTTTTTTTGTTGTGACAGTTAAATCATTATATAATTAATAAAAAATACTTTGAATATGTTTATTAAGAGTATATTTTTATTTTGCTTTTCAAAAAAATCATTTTGCTTTTTTGGAAGAAGTCAAATCTTTAGGTTTTTTTATCCCACTAGATATGTAAAAATAATTATTAAATATAAAACTACAATTAAACATAAAAAGACAGCCATTTTTACGGCTGATTTAATTATATTTTTAATAATTAGATAAATATTTTATAATTATATTTTTCATATTCGCAATCATAAACAAAAAAAAAACGTTAGATGTCTCATGTGTATATCATATCATGTATTAATATATTTTCTGGTTAAAAAATGACAATCTATTGTCAACAATCAAATCGGGGAGTAACAAAATAATCTCGGGAAGAAAAATAATCCCATCGAGTTCATCGAAATCATCTAATTACCCATAGAATAAGGGGTAATTAAAATCATATAAATAAGTCGATTGTACATGATATTTCCACGATTTGAAAATAGCTTAGACAGCCGTTTGGTATATTTAAATAAAGCTTTATGCAAAATTCCAAAATATTATAATAATATTTATTTCAATTTAATTAATTTATCTTAAATTTCGATAAAAATCAAACATAATAATTTCGTTAACTGTTCTCCTTTTTGTCCGTCCGCAACTCCGTGTAACGTCCGTAAAATCGTTCGAATTCACGGTTAAAAGGCCAAATTAAACGGCCGGAGATGGGACTTGAACCGGCAAACCCGAACGGGCCGCTCTATATACACATGATGCTACCGCCGCCTCCTTGTGGACGCCAAAAAGATACCATAAATATATACTAGGGCTCAGCAAAGACGCGAACCAATGTCCCGTCATTTTTGACGGGTTACAGCTAGTATTTTTATTAACTAAGCTATGTAAGCTGGTCGCAGATTCGTGGATCGAGCCTTCTCGGCTCTGTACCTACTAGTGATGGGTCCGCTCTGTACTCACTACTACAATGTAGTACTACACTACATTGAAGTGCACACTTCGCACATTTTGATGTGTAGTGCACACTACAAATTACAAACACCAAAGCTATTGAAAGTATAAACTTCAAATAGTACACTTCATTTCAAAGCGAACACTACAAAGTACATACACTTCAAAGTTATCGAAAGTATGAGAAACACATTTTAAATAGTGTATTTTTTACGTGAAATTTTTGGAAAGTTGATGTAGATATATGAAGAAATCTCTGGAAACTGAAACAACCCCCCCCCCCCCCATGGTTTGAAAAATTACTTCATTTCATTTAAAAATTTACTTCAGTATTACTTCATTTCATTACTTCACTTCATTATTATTACAATTACTTCACTTTATTTACTTCACTTCAATTACTTCACTTCAATTACTTCACTTCAATTACTTCACTTCAATTACTTCACTTCAATTACTTCACTTCAATTACTTCACTTCAATTACTTCACTTCAATTACTTCACTTCAATTACTTCACTTCAATTACTTCACTTCACTTACTTCACTTCATTTACTTCACTTCACTTACTTCACTTCATTTCGTAGTACTACAATTACTTCACTTCAAGTAGTTTTTACTACAATTGTAGTGTACACTTTGTAGTCTTCAAACTGGTGAACGTGTGTGTGTTGTAGTCTTCATTTTGAAATGAAGTTTTTCCCTTCGCTAGTACCTACGGATGATTGGCGATCAGATATTCAAGACAGCACTCTACGTCCTTATTTATTTGTTGGCTCCTTTACATGTGTGCATCACTTCGCGGCACACCTTCAAATTGGAATAATTTCAGCCGCAGCCGAGCGTGTAATACTGGGAATGTTTGATAATTCGATTGATTTATTGCCGGCTGTGTAGTAATTACGTGATTTTTCAATGCTTGTTAATTACAGTGCGCAGTACCTACCTAAAATCCAACGTCTGGTACACGTTGAAATAAAAAATATTCATTTTAACGCATACCGGTACAACCAAAAAGATGTACCTACCTAATGAGATTTTAAAAACGTACCCCTCAAATTAATTGACAGGCCAGCGCACGCACATAGCTGCTTTAACGACACGACAGAACGTCATGTTACAGCGTGCAAACATCATTAAAGGCAGATTACTTCTAGCAGCTTCGCTTGCAGAAAAGAACATTTGTGTGACGCGAGTAAAGGTACAGATACACATGCTTCTTTACTGGCATGCTAATGAGCATGCCACTAATAAGCTTGCCTTAACAACTGTACACACTTGCTCATTACTGGCATGCTTATTAGTGGCATGCTCATAAATAAGCACGCCCAAAGCTAACAATCAAACACACATGCTTATTAGTGGCATGCTCTTGTCATAGAATAGAGACGCTCTTGTTCAAAATGGAAACTTTGCAAACTGAAATAGAAAATTCAAGTGAACCAATAAATCAAAAAAGTTCCCGAGTTTCCATCCGCACATTTTTGATTTTAGTTTATATAATTTTTATTGTAAGATTTGAATCATTCATGCCTATTAATAAAGTTTCGTAAACATTATTTCTCACTATATTATTTTTACACAACGGTGACCGAGTATTCCGCAGACATTCGTGATTCCTATAATAAGTCACGAAAAGTAATGTTTGAGAAGATCGCATCGATAATACTAGCCGCGAAGCCCGCGAATGACATAAGCATGCTCATAAATAAGCAAGTCTGTTCACACATGCTCCAAAGATACCCCTTCTCTATGGTGAATGACAGTGGCATGCTTATAAATCAACCGGCGGTTGATTTTGGAGCATGCCACTAGGTGGCATGCTCATTTCTAGCAATGTGCGTACACACATGCCACTAATAAGCATGCCACTGTCAAAGTCGATACTGCGCATGCTCACTTGCCACTAAAGAAGCATGTGTATCAGACGCCTAAAAGTGTTGACGTGGAACACCTTTTCGAGCAATCGCTATTTTCGATACGAAATTTTTGTGTTTCCGCATGCAGTGCTTCGCGCGGAGTGACTAGATTACCCGATGTCCACAAATTGATCACATTTTGTACTACCGAATGTGAAAGATAGTTTTTTTTTTGATAATTGTGTCTCAATACCATTATTCGGCCGTATTCGGAACTAAGCAATATTGCTATTTCTGTATCTTGGCAGTTATTATGAATTCATTAATTTCAAACCTGTCAAACTTAAAACATCAAAATTAGTGAAATTACAATGGTATACAATAACTGTCAAGATGCAGAAATAGCAATTTTGCTTATTTCAAAATACGCCCGATTGTACCGATATTCCCGTTACCTGAAAGAAATTATGACCGGTAAAACGTAACAATATCGTTTTTTTACATTTTCCTAAATTGAACTAAAACACTTTTCGGAATAATTTTATTTTAAAAATTGAAAACAATAGCGGATTCAAATGTATAAAGATTACACACATTTCAATAAAAATACACTAGATACCTACTAAACGATTATTAAAGATGTAAAAATATATATTATTTATTTCGCTCTAAATGCCATGACACGGTATTTTATGGATAATCTGAAAAAGACCTTCTTCAAAAATAGCAAAATGATTTTGTGGTGACATTAATTATTTAAAAAAAGATCTAGTAAGATCGAAGAAGAGCAGGAATACAAAATTAAAATGAAACATCGACGAGTGTCTATTGTCTATACGGCCATAACTCCCAACTATGCGGGTCCGATAATCACGTATTTTGGTCGTGTAATTTTTGAATTTCATGGACTCCAACCGTCACAATTATTTGTTGTTGTGAAGATACACTTATCCCTTATCTTGAGATTGGTAGCCATATTGGATACTTTATTGATGGTTGTCGAAAAGGTTACATGTGTTTTAATTTTTCTGGCCAAAAACAACATTAATCTGATGCCTCAGCCTCCACGTTAGCCGGACATGGCACCCTCAAACTTTTTCCCATTCCCAAAGATGAAAAAAAATTAAAGTAAACCATGAAAACATTGAGATGATAAAGCTTTGTCAGAATTGAGTAGTTTGTTGGTGTAGAGGTTAAGCCTCTCGCCTAATGATCCAGTGGTCGGTGGCTTGAGCCCCATTCCAGGACACCAGCAAGATTCTTCATAGTACAAACGTTGAGTTTAGTTTGAAGGTCACCAACAAAGCCTATTATTCCTTATATGCTCAAGAAACAGGCACTGATAGACCATCAATGCCATCATCCGCATTTAATGAGAGTAGGTAAGACAAAGCTGAAGAATAGGTAGATGATGCTCTGGATGGTTATGATTCATGCACCAGTCTTATTCACCGTCCCCCGAGAGATGTTGGAATTGAGCTAAAGACTGGGAATATTGCTCATTGCATCGGAAATAATTTCCGAGTCGACGTTGCGCTGCTGAACGAACTTCCTTGAAATTAGTGACACAATTGCGCTAAATATTACTAATTAAGAAACAGATTTAGCAATCTCATTGATCGGAAAACAATTTTCATTAAAATCGAAGCAACTATGTTTGTGGCACAGTGCAGTTTAAAAGTAACTAATGGATTTTATTATTTGAGTTGACCCGAACGCTGAGAAACCATTTTACTATATTGACACGCCTATACTCGTATATGCTTTTTCAGAAGGTACCGTAGTAAAATTAGTCCAGAAAACGCGGATAGAAAAAGCGCATTACAAAATTTCGTAACATTTTGATCCCTGCTGTTATCTGCTTTACCCCGCTGCTAATGCTTTACCCTTAACGAATCAAAAACTTACCTTACAAGCGTTATACAAAGGTTAGTCTCGCTTACCTTATACCCGGCACCTCGACTTATAAGCGAGTGCTTTTCCATCTTAACATCCCCCAGTTGATACAAGCCAAATTATTGTATAAGAATATAATGGTGATGCTTTATTTGCGGTAGAATTTAATGAAATTATGTATATATCAACTCCAAAGTACACTCATTTAAAAATCTATCGACTTCATTTCCAGCTTTGTCTTACTGTCCAACTCCGGGAGATTTCATACGAACGAAAAACAAAGAAAAAACTCTTCACATACAGTTCTCAGATGCAGCACCGATGCGCTAGAGCGAGAGAACGCGATATAAATGACCGCCAGCATAAATGTATCCGGTATGCACGTACACCGGTATTTTAAACAGAGATTCAAATACAGAATACGTGTCGTATAAATATTCTTACTTTTTTCAAAATAAGCGAAACGCTTGTGCTTGAAGATAGGACAAACTTGCTAGTGACCTAGAATGGGGCTCGAACCATCGACCATTGAATCACTAAGAGAGAGTCATGTCCACCACAAGCTACTCTACATGTCCGAGACTTACCGTACATATATTATCGAGTAGATAGATAATTAAAATACTAGCTGTAACCCATCAAAAATGACGGAACATTGGTTCGCGTCTTTGCTAAGCCCTAGTATATATTTATAGCATCTTTTCGGCGGTCTACAGAGAGGCGGCCTGAGGAAAATGCGTTAATCGGCCGGTTCGGGTTTGGTGGCCGGGGGTTCAAGCGTTTTTTAGCCGTGAATTCGAACGAAATTACTGACATTACACGAAGTTACGGGGACAGACAGACGGGCGGATGGACGGACAGACAGACAGCAAAATTACTATGTATAAGGTGTTATTTTTAAGGGTATCCGAGTCAGTCGATTAGTCTGCAGCCACGATTCTTTACGTCAAATTTAATATATATATTTTTTAATAACTTCCGAAATTGAACGTTTCGCACTTCGATCCTTAACTTTATTACCTACATAGATAAATTAATATGATTCATTATTTTTTACACATTCGCGTTCGTAAGCGGTCATTGATGATGCCTTCTTATACTTTTGCAGTTACTTTATAAATCACAAGTGATGTATTTCATCATTAATCAGAATATGTAGTTGTTATTTATAACATCATTCGACCTCCGCACTAGCTATTAGCGGTTTCATAGATCGGATGAAACAAATTATACCTAGATATTGCCAATTACAAAGTTAATTAATTACAAATCGTGTCCTAGGAAAAACAAGGTATTATCTGATATCTAGATCAAACTGAAATAATCGTCAATGGTTAAATATTCATTTTTAGTTTTATTTAGCGGTTGATTCTTCGCCCGTGAGGTGAAATTTTACAAAAATGTGTAATTTAAAATGATTAAATAAACCCATTTCTCATTTCGGTCATATAATATCAATAGTATTGCCGATACATTTATTTGTTTGTAAATCGACAGTCGTTGTTTTCATTTCTTTATTTATTATTATACGGATTATTATTATATTATATGCGGTATATTATTATTCCAAAAGTTCAAAATGTGGTGACGGAACATCTAAATGCATAAAAATGTTCTTAGGTTTTCACGGCCACTCAGAATCTTCAGGTTTGTGTTTTCTGGGGTATTTTGCTACGTTGTTACGACCTTTCGGGCCGACGTTTCGGATCCCTTTGCAGGGTCCATCATCAGGGCTGATGTAACACATCAGCCCTGATGATGGACCCTGCAATGGGATCCGAAACGTCGTTACAGGCATGGATACCCCAGAAAACACAAACCTGAAGAATCTAAATGCATGTGCATAAAATTTTGAACCAAATTTTTACATGGTTTAATTTAGTGTTAAATTGAACGAATTTCAAATACCTATTAGATATATAAGTTACTTGAATGATAGTCTTGTTTTTAATTTTAGTTAGTATTAGTTTTATATAAAATAACTTACTTGAATGATAATCTTTTTAGTTTTAGAAAGTAGTAGTTTTATATAAAATAAGTTAGAAATATAAAAAATCATCCAAATGTTGGAGTAAACTATTCAAAAATATTCAAGCAGCAATGTCCCAATTGTGGAGATGGAGATTTATTTTTATATTTTTGAATTATCGTCTGTGAAACGTTTTATGTGAGTGAAAAAGTGAAAAATATCATTAAAGAAACTTGCATTAAATGTTAAATTATTCGCTTTAACATATAGCTATAATAATAATAATAAAATGTTTAAAGCCTCGCAGAAATTAGAACCACATATTTTTATTTGAACCAGACATAAACCTAATTTAGGAGGAATCTTTTTATATAATAGTGACGGACAATATCGTGATTTAGTCATCGCTATTTACGATTTGTATCGAATTGTATCGATGATTGGCAACTGATTTTTCGCAATTTGAGGGCAATCATCAAATCTCAGTTACCAATCGTCGATACAATCGAATAGCAATCGCACAAACGCAGTAACGGTTTAGCCCATCAATTCTAAAGTATTGTGGACTGGCTTGGTTACACTCTTTATTCGTCTTGAGGAAGGACGAGAAAGATAGCTCTCTGAGGTAAATTCAGGAGTTTTATTCCGTTTTAATTGTAAATCGATAGAGTCGTTTGCAAAGTAAGACGTACAAAGAAAACAACATCTGCAACTTTGCAAGATATTTTAAACTCCGAGAAATTTTGACATGATTGTAATACTATTTTTAAAGAGAAAATTATTGTCCAAAATATTTTGGTATTAAAGAAAAAAGCCAATTTTGAGCGATGATTGTCAGATAATACCTTGTTGTTCTATGGTTATGAAATGGCAAATGAAATTTCCTATTCCATATATAAATCAGCGCTTCGGAGTAAGGGGGCGCGGGTGTCTAGTGCATCTGATGCAAGTGCGCTCTCTGCTGTTGGGACACGAACGCACAATTGCTGAATCCATCATGGCGCCATATAGAAATCGCCCATCTCTTCTGCCTCTTCATTTCTGTTGCAGCAATCTCGTGCCGAGTGAGGCCGATCAGTATCGTGCGTGGAAAGCAATATTGACGACTTCTCGCAATATTTATTTGTATTCTTACAATGTGCCCGTAAATTAACTGCTAAATATTAAACAAACACATTCTTATTGCAATTTCAGAATAAAGTTCTGCGAATTTTTTAAACAAATTTATTAATCAATTAAAAAAGACGTGCAGAAAAATCAAATCAACGCAAAAATATTTTGAAGCTACCGGGATTCGAACTAAGGATATTCAAGCTATTCGGGAATGACGCGTTAATATTAGACCGTAACGTATTTTAATATTAGACCTACACAGCTCTGTAAAAAAAAAAACACAAATCTACGCGATTCTCGTGTTTAATATGACTTTTTAAATCAAACAGCATTTATTTGTACTTATATGTTCCTGACTTTCATAAAATTATTTTAGCTCCCCCTGAAACGACTGGAATTTTCCACATTTTTCATCCAAATTTTAATATGACTTACTCTCGCGTATTGATATATTTTTTATATCGGCGTTTGAAACATGAATTGTACGTATTCTTCTAAAGGCCGGTTGTTTCAAGTTGGATTAAAGTAAGCGTTCTTTTAAAGCATAGATTTTTACCTTTTCCACCAATCAGACGATCCGTTTTCGTAAAAATCTACGCTTTGATCGACCGCTTACTTTGATCGAACTTGGAACAACCGGGCCTAATACGATTCCCTTTTTTCTTTTCTCTATTCGTCATCCAAAGTCTGAATCCGTCGATCACAAAAGACCCACTTTTCGTGATTCATGCGTACTCATTTTTTTCGCGCGTCGCAAAAATAGCAGACTCGTCTTCTAATTCGAGCCTTGCGTGAGCCACGTATCGCGGTCTGCCGTCTCACCTCCGGTACGCCGAATCGTGACGCGGCGCGCCGACTAGGCGGCCGGCGTCGCCGTCACGCCGCGTCACGCGCCGAGAGCGCCGCGCCGCACCAAAGTGTACCACTGAGTCAGGTAACTGTGCAGAAGTGCTCGAATGACCACATGACTTGATTAATGTCGGCTATATCTGCATGTGTCCAGGGCCGGGTCCGAAATTAATTGTGCCCGTTTCATTACTTTTGAAAATTTTGCTTTATTGAAGAATGGTCGTAAAATATACAAAACTAGCTGTAGCCCGTTAAAAATCACGGACATTTTATGTTAGAACTTCAGCTTTAGTTTAATTAGTTATTTTTATGTCCTAGTGGTATACAAATCAAAACACACAATTCGATAATTTTTTTAACACATTATACTATGAATGAACTCACTGTTTATATTAATCTGAACGACTAATTGTTGAAATCCTACTTAATCAGCTTCAGTTTTTCACAAATTGCCAAGTGAAATTCAACTTTCACAACAAATTTAATTACCGTGAAATTGAGGTTATCATTGTACATGTTTTTGCAAATTTCACCATAATTTCGTATCTCGGCAGTATAGTGGCAAGTATTTTTTTTACTCTTTTATTTATTTATTTCTACAACAGGCCATGGAGTACAATTTATGTAGCAACACACCTCACAAAAACACTCCAAGCTTGAGTCAATCACACAGATGTATTGTGATCTCGTTGGGAATCGAACCTAGAACCCCCGGTAAGAGAAACCAGTATCATGCCCACTGGACTACGGGAGGTGCGGGGGCATAGGACTTTATCCAAGGACTAAGCGTAAACCATAAACAAGAAAAAAGTATTAAGCAACAAAAATACAAAGAGTTCCTACATTCAGTATTCATTATGTGTCTTTTGTTTCTAATTCGCTCATTTCTATAAATAAAATTCTCTTCAACTTAATACTATCTACGATTTACATTTTGTACTTAGACAAAACCTTTCAGGTGTCAAAATATGTATTATGAAATTAAGGAAACTTTAAAGCGTAATAACTATGTTAATGCTTACTTGGGGGTTCATTCTGTTAGGACACTCAACTATACCATGGATACTTATGCTCAGAAAAATCTGTTATACCACCCACCATTTTAATTTAGTCAATTGTATGTAGTTATATTTGTCTTTGTTTGTAAACAGCGTTATCTGGCAGCATTATGTACGGACATTGTTGCATAGAGAATTATGTATTTTGATAATGTGTTTACGGAGATGTATTATAACAACCAAACTTCGAAAAATCTTTGTACCGACATATATTTTCAATCGTCTTTTGTGTTGGTTTGAATATCTAGCCCCCTATTCTCAGGCTAGCGAAAAGTAAGTTTACATTTATGTTAAATCGACAAAGAGAATTTTGGATGTAGATTGCAGAGCCATATTTGGCTTAATATGGTTACAAATGACAATTCAATGATCCGGATACGATAGGAAAGATAAATCCTCCAAACTACATAAATACAGAAATTGCAATATTTTGGGCATTTCATAAGACATCGGAGTCTGCGTACGGCGGTGAATGGAGCCGAGAATGACAATATGATCGCCAACTCCCGATAGGAAATGGCACTGCAAGAGAAAAAAATGAGACATCCACAGAAATACCAGATCATGGATCTCATCACTCGAGACAAAATTTCGTCGAAGAGGTCCTCGGAGATGAAGGACATCCGGCTGAAGAATCTGCGGCAATGGTTCGGAAAATCCGCGGTCCAAACATGATTGCTAACGCTCTATAATCGTACAAGCACCAGAAGAAGAAGAAAACTTGATAGAAAAATACTGAATTTTCATTAACGACTAAAACACAACGTTGTTTACTTCACACGAAGATACTTTAATTAAAAAATTAAAACCTTTGTCGATGTTCAGTATCATCATCTTCAGTCTATTATACTAACTCTTAAGACCAGAACACATTTTATCTACTACATGGAGTGGGGATCGGAAGCGGGGGAGGGTAAGTCGAAAAGTGATAGTGGCTGCTGGGCCGGGCTAGTATGGATAGGAGAGGGGCAGTATAGGTGGTGTTTGAATGCATTATCATTATTTAGATTAATTTCTATACTTTTTAAAATGTCTAATTTTCTTTCTTCTTTTCATACATATAAGACCTCTACGTTATCATAGGCGAATCTCCCATGGTCTGCCCTCTCCGAATTAATGTTAAAATTCTTGATCCCTGAAATTCATTTATTCGTGTTTGTATTTACCTTCCGGTTTGTCCAATGTAGCATTATTGGCAGTTCCTACAGTTAATTTTATACATCCCACTATTTTATTATTTAAAATGTATTTTTTAATGCTGTTGTTGGTGTAGAAGGCGGGTTTGAACGTTCTTTCTTCACATAAATTAAGAAGGTCTGTGGTGAGTTTTCCTGTGTATAAAATTCTTCTAAACGGTGTTCGCGTTCACTTACGCTACACAGATAAATTTATATGTCACTGCCCAAGCATAATAATGAAATACTTCACACACACGTAAATACGACCTGAATTCCACATTTTCCGGGCCCGGCAACCCAACCGCCGCGCGCCGGCCCAAATGCGGCCCAGCGCGCTAACCATTGTTTGTTCCTTACCGGACCGAACCGTGGTTACTAGAGTGAGCAGGACTGTGCGCATGCGCTGACCGCCTCAATTCCCTTTCACTTGTTTAATTTTTATTGCCGCGTGTTGCGCCGCCATTGTGCTCCACAATGCGCCGTTTATCTTTATCTTTGTTTATCTCGGCAGCAGTGACTTGGGCCGAATTACGAAATAAATCCTTCTTTGTCTGATGGGGTTTGGGGTTTGGACTCTGAACTCGAACAAAAATGAAATGATATGGTTGATGACGTCACATTGCATTATTCGTATATGGAGTCTCAATAAATTAATGGCGCCTGTATAGAATGAGACTAAACTCTTGACACCATCAAAATCTAAATAAAGTTTTCGTGTGATACATCGGCGACTGGTATGCCGATGCGTTAAAGCGAATGAATATATAATATTCGATATAAACTACTTTAATGATGTCTAATATTTTTCGGTACAATATCAGTATGTATTAATATTAAGATATTGCAGATTAAATATTTTCAACACGTAATTTGCCAGGAATATACTTGTAACGTATTGCGGACTAACTCTGTTACACCCTGTACATCATAATACTCACAATAATCTTTGAGGAGCATTTCAAAATTATTTTACGATAAAAGAACTACTTTGAAAATATAGGAACAACCTGTTGCATATCTGTTGCTTTTTACTGTCAAATTATTCATGTGCATCCACATCTCTTAACCAGTAGTGATGGATATATCCTTTGTACCAACCGTTTTAATTCGTCCCAAGGCTTCACCTTCCGGAAAAAAAGTCATCATGAAAAACAAAAAACAAAAAAAAATATTATTTAAATTTCTTTATTGAAAATAAAAATATTACATAAATACATTTTGCATTGAATATTACATTTTTTATACATGTTTAACTGTCCCCAGTAAAGTTAAACTTGTGTTTGGGGACAGGAGTATGATACATGTAAATAAATAACACGACAGTAGCGTCCCTTGTATCTAGGTAGCAAGGCAACAAGGGCCCGGAACCGCTGAAAAAGTTCAACAATCGATACATCAAAATCTTAGTAAGGAAAGTATCGTGTACTCAGGCCTGCCACCTTAACAAGAGTACAACGGGGCGCGGCTATAAAAGAAGAGAGCACAAGCTCTCGCTCTCTCTTTTCCATTAGCCAACGGGCAGTTAGCACTGGAGTTTATGGTCAGTCGACACAGTATCTGAGTACACTGAAGATAATCGCAACCACTTGGACTTCTATTTGGTGTTCGTATCCCGGGATTGGGAATATATCACAGAAAAAAAAATTGTTTATTTATGTTTGTTTGAAGTCGATCATTTGAAGTTACTATATATGTACATACGCATTTTAAATTTGTAATAATATAAAAAATTTAAAAACTGTGCAGGTAGTTTGTAGACTTTGTCTAGCATGGCAACTAACTACCTTTAGTTAAATGCATGCTATTTTTTATGATTATCAAAATAAATATATTAAAAAAACTTTAAAAATGTAAATTAAGTTCGTGGTACCATCGACTACCATTGATATATGATATTTGAATACCCAACCGGTATTATCCCGTTTTAGAACAGCAGTAGGAGTAGGTAGCTGCAATTTGTACCTGACATTAACCATTCTTAAGGTACATGTCTAAATATTAGGTACATATCTTTATATTTTGTGCACTTACCGACAATCACAATTGATTATTTTAAGTATATCTATACATAGGTACCGCTTCAGTGATTTATTTTCTTTCAACTAGTGTGCCAGCGCAATCGAATAATTATACTGCTAGGTTTGTACGTTAAACAGAACGATATAAAATAAGTATTTGTGTATGCAATGTAAGTAAATAATAGTATAACTATGGTCTATGGTTATATCTGTAATAAAATAGCTTGTCTTTGCCCACGGGCTGTTAAACATAGTAAAAATCACAACGTTCATGTTGCTCGCTACGAAGAGTTAGATTCTCAGTAATCCATTCCAAGTTGATTATAGTTCGTAGTTATGATAACAGTTTAATTGAACAAATAACGTTTGATCTCTAAGGCTATTGTAATAATACATTATTATGTGTTTATCTTAGCAGTAAGTTAACATTCACTGCGCCACTACACACACTAACACTACAGTTGCCGGCAAACTTCTTGGACATTTTTCGGCGTGGTGGGGGTATGCGCAGAAGACAAATTTTGGGTCTCGTTGGTGAAATGGTACATGCGCAAACTCTCCCCCACTTCGCCGAAAAATGTTCAACATGTTTGCCGGCATCTGTAACACGCATGCATCCAGGCCCGTCTCAAGTAATAATCAAGCAAAGCTATGGCTTCAGGCAGAAATCTCGAGGGAAGGCAAATTAAAAATAAAATTATGGAATAAAAATAGCAAACATTTAATGCATTTCGTTTTCAAGCTTTAAAACCTAATATGTTTAGTATAAATACTTTTTTGCGAATCAAAAGCATATGTTCACTTATGCAAAATGGATTTGAGGTCAAATATCACAAAAAAAGGATTGTTGGTTTAGTGGTTAAGACGTTCTAGGAGATAACCAAGTATCCTCCTATTTTCATGGCATGGGCGTTGGCTTAGTAAGAAATAGTAGTAATGTTCATCTGATACGTATTCCGTGCACACATCTCTATTGAAAAAAGTAATAATGAAGATAATGAATGCAACAGTGATGATTTTTTGGATCTGATGACTATTTATGTCAGCTTTGAAAAAACGACGACGGAAAAAACCTAATTTTAATAATAAATAAATCATGAATGAACAATAATATGAATAATAAATAATAATATTAGAAATTAGAAATACCCTTTCAATGATGGCGGCTAACTATTTTTTTAAAACCCTCATTTGATTATACAAATAGAATTTTTAAGCTACAATACAATATCAAAATAATTTACGCGAAATTATCATTTGACGCGAAAACCGCTAATTTCAAGTAATGAAATTGAATGTAGACGTTTGATGAAATACTACCCGAATAGGCATATTGTGTATTGTACAATATATTCTGCTAGCTTACATGATACACCCACCCCCGCCTTCATAACCAACCATCCTTTTTGAAGTTATTTTCTATAATTATATTTCTTTTGGCGCGCTTAGGGTAAAAAAATTACAGTATGTAGTGGGAATACGATACCACGAAATGCGTGCTTTCATTAAACTGTAAAATAAAAATCTCTTGAAATTAGTGTTCCAGTAATATAAATAATGTATTGTCACAGTATACTAAGAACAGTAACACGTTGACATAGAATATGGGGTACAAGGAGGCGGCAGTAAGGGCCGTGCCTTCGGTGCCATTCGCGCTCGCAGCCGCCGGTTTAGAAAAAAATGCGCTTCCTGAAAAAAATGCCTTTTTTTATGTTTGTGGTGCTTTACTAAAAAGGTGTGTTGATTATCACAAAGACTGTGAGTTTTTAAAAGTCTACGTTGATATTAATCAGCGTTCTTGCAATTTAAGTGCAGAAACTAAGTATACTAATTACAGAAATTTTCGGGTTTCGTGTCTACCTTATGCGTCGGAAACTCAGACGCTACGAGTTAAAAGAAAGGGAGTAAAAATAAAGTGACAACCCTAACGTCAATGCAAGAGTAGGTTAATAACTCGCCGACAGGCCGGAGATAAACTACTGTTCTGGGTATACTCGACCGTGGTATTGTCGACCATCTTGAATCGAGTACCAATCATAAAGATGCTCAATTCAAAATCTAATGAATGATTGATTATGGAATTGAAAATTAGAACTGTCGAAATACCAGAACGGGGCTTCTTGTACAGATTTATGTATTTCATGTTAAAGATTGTTTTTATTTTCCACCGTGCCAAAAACGGTTAAATGTTATATTTGAGAAATTAATTATAACAAAAAAGTAATTGTCGGATATTCGTTTTGAAAATAATAAAAAAATTATTCGTTCGACTTTCTAATGTAGCTTTTTTTTACATTTTTTAAGATTATAAATGTTTTGTAGGAATACGATAGAGGCGGCATTTTGTCTGAAGTTCTTGAGACGGGCCTGCACAAAACTATTAATGCAGGAGATAAAAGTGAAATACTAATTTAATAAATAACTATTAAAACGTTATTTTATTATTTTACTATAATCTAATAATAAAATGTAGGTACTACAAAAGAAATTCGATAAATTGCATTTTTTTCCCGACATTTTTACTATTCCCATAAGTTTTTATAGGCACCATAGTAACTCACGACATATAACAAACACCAAATATGCATTGATATGAGTGAAAAAATGTATAATTTTGCTGCATTCCTTGTGAAAAAATACCAGCATAAAAACGTTCACAACACCAGCATAGGAGTATACGTCCTGTGTATTACTCAGATAGAGCTCAAAGTCGACTGGCAATTTGCTAACGGTGTCATACATCCATTTAATATTCAACGTATTGAACGATTAGTATTCAAAATGTTTATGATTCAAATGCCATTATGAAATTCGCAGAAATAGAATCATAATATTACTTTCTATAACACTTCATTTTTTAAAACAACATTCTCTGGCATTCGTTGTGACGCATGTACACGGATGATATGTATTGATCTTTCGTCTCAGATATTAATTTGTCGATAGAAGTTTGATAGAGGGCGTTTCATAAAGCAATATTTCACAAAACAGACACGCCAGCCATTTCAAACTCCCGCGCGAACGAACCTTCTTAGAGAAGGTTTTGGCACTGCCCGATAGATGGCAAAACGTGCTTGATTAGAAGGGAAGCATTTATACAATGATGGACGTCGTATCTATTTGTTTGCTTCGTAGAAGAACTGTGAGGATCGCCCTTCGACCATTTATGGTCGGTAATATAATTTAAATACACAGCAAAATGCTGCAACGCGATTGAGATGCCTGCATTAGTGAAAGAAAAATGAGCGGGTGTATGAGGGAGTGATGCATTGTAAAATGAGCTGTAGCGAGCTGTACTATACTGCAAGTTTTTAACGCAGATTCATAGAACGTCTGAGAATATTAATCACGAGTATTTTTTTAGTGATACACTTACAGAGTACAAAGTAAAAAAAACATTATAACAGAGAGTTAGTTAAGTTAGTATAAACCACTACCAGATTTTGGGTCTATCGGTTTCGAGACGTACCCGTCTCTTCGTCAGAAGCAACACTACACTACTATGTTCACAACACTAATATTTATCACATGCGTATTAATCTTGTCGAAGACATGCATGCACTAACCTGTCTACAGGACGGTCAGGAATCTACAAGGGAGAGAGAGTGAGAGGGAGCGGAGTCTAAAGTGGGTGTTACCAAATCTTTTGTGAAAGTTAAATTAAACAAAGGGCTGTATGGAAAATTGATTTGGTTATTTATTAGAGGTTCTTTTTTATTCACCGCTTCCTTAATATTAAAATTTCTAAATTATTTAATTTCAGACCTTTCTTATTTGTATTTACCCCTGTTTTTATGTCAAATTTGTGATTATTTTCCAACAGGTGGTTTGAAAATTCGGAAAAATTGTTGTTATTAAGACACCTCATATGTTCTTTGATTCTACTATTGAAATTCCGAGAAACTCGGAATGCTTAGGTATACATAAAAGATTATTTCATATGGACAGCGTCCTGATGTAAAATTGTGGCAAAATCGTCATTGTTTGATGGATAACCGTCACGTATTTATTTCTCACTCTCTCTCTCTCTCTCTCTCAAGTAGACACTGAAAGAAACAAACACCGACGTATGCCTACGTCTCGTTTATTATTTTTTATATTCTCGTCTATTAAGTTTCGAGATAACAATCTTAAGATCCCAATACTGCTATTTTCAGAATGCGGCCAAATGTATTTTTTCTGCGCGGGAGTTTGAAATGCCTGGGGTATTCGTTTCATAAAATATTGCCAATTTTCTGTTACTTTTTGAATCGTCCTGAATCTTGTGTGAGTACATCTGGGTACAAAATACAATCGGCAATGACTCGCGCTCAATTCTGTACTGTCCTTGCGGGATCTGCGAGACGAACCTCCGAGAGCGGTCTCAACCGTCTACAGGTGGCATTAGAATTAACCTTCTGCTTTATTTATAAATTGCTCACTGTCCCAGTGAAAGTTAAGTGGTTTATATACACATACATTATACTTACATGTGTACATATCTACATGTTTATGAATTATAATAAGATATCTTATTCATCTCAGGAACACTCCTTCCCTCTTCATAATTATTCAAATATTTATTTAACGAATAAGCACTCAAACGACTGTTGACTTTTTGTATGAATTCGCGAAACTACGTACATTTCACTTAAGTATACAAAAAATTGTATAAAAATGATTATGAAATTAAAAAATGTGTACCTACCAATGTTTTCCAAAAGGAAAAATTTCGAATTATCAGCCACATTTTGAACTAAGCAATATTGCTATTTCTTTTTCTTGACAATTATGTACAACATTGTGATGCCGCCAATTTTAACAGGTTTTAAATTAATTGAATTTCTGATCAATCTGAAAATGACGTCACGCTCGCACATTTGGTGATTTAGCCTTTGGTTTTCCTCGAATAGACTCTATCGTATTGGAGGAAACGTTGTCTACAGTGCCACCTTATTCTGGAGAAAATATACTTTTTATTATAATTGTTTATTTATTTACAAATCATTACGTGAAATTCATGGTGACGCTGTCTGCTAGTGTGTGTCTCAGTCGGTGGATCGAGCGCATTCTACTGCTTCGACAGGTAGCGCCTAGCCAATCTGTTCTTTCATGACTTTATGAATGAGCACAGAATGTGTTCGTACAATGCCCATTCTGCCGCGTATTAAACCAATGCGTCTTTCTACCGCACGTGTCTTAGCCAGATTTCTATTTGTAACTTCCTACTTCAGATCTGATAGCAGAAGGTGTAAAACATTGGTAAATCATGACATTTCCCCACAAAGGGGAAATGAATCATTCTCCCGTCAATGGCTGACACGAGGAACCGGGAAGCGTCGCTGCCTCGTCCCAAGCGGATTGTCTTCGTCACGTTAAGTGGCTGAAACAGTAATAGAACAATGACATTTCTTGAAAGAAGCCATCGAATGATCTATATATACAATATATTGCTTCTCACTTCTCGCAAGCCGCACGGAGATAGACGCTTCATGCGTCTGGAGGTGTTTATTTTGGGCCCAGAGCGGTGTTTGGAAACTCCATTTTTTGCTTCGGTACAGACGGTTGAAGATGACTCAGAGTGAAATACGCCTAATGTGTTTTAATGAGTGATTTGTTAAAATCTCATAATTTATGGAGATGTTTATTTTACGCGAGCTGGAAGCCGAATCTTTCTGGATTAAGAATACATACGTGTACCAGAGGCGTGCAGTCAATACATTGAGGCATTAGTTGTCCAAAAGCAAAATATAGAATATATTCCTTACAACTATTTTTATAATTTTAATATACCATAATATTTTGTTAGATAAATATTTAATTTAGCCCTTTTTGTTCAAAATATCGACCGTGAACCGCCAATATCTCTTAACTTCATAATTGCTAAAATTTAAAGATTTTTTTTAATAGAGATGCGAACACGGAATACGTGTCACATCTATATTCTTACTATTTTCAAACTAAGCTAAACGCTTGTGCTATGAAAATAGGACTAACTTGCTGGTTTGGAGTGAGGCTCGAACCCGCGACCTTTGGATCACGAGGCGAGAGTCTTAACCACAAGACTAACAAACTACTCAAGATCTTGTTGTAGTATTAACTTAATAAATAATATTATTTTCCTACTTTTTTTAACATATCCTATAAAAATCTGTTTCACTTACGTTTACTTTTTAAATAACTTTGAAAATAAAATATGAAAATAAAGGAATTCTTAATTAAGTACTATGGTCATAAAAGTGAAGATACAATATTTTGGCGGTTCATAGTCGATATATATATTTCTTAAAACTCATATAGAATGAAAAATATATATTATGTACTTATTTTAACTAATGTCTACAATAAATTATATAAAGACCTTTGTTCCGTACAGAATACGCGAAGATATGATGCGCAGGTCTCCCGTACTTGACTCGTAGAACAGACCAAGACTGTACAGCGGTAATCGTAAACCCGCTGACAGTGGTTGTTCTAAATATTCACAAAAGTGAATTATCCGGTTGCAGGTAGTCCAGTTGAAGTTCCAAAATCCAAAAACAGTAGGTAGAGCAGAGGTCAGAGGTGTTGAGTAAAAGTCAGAAGAAGTGGTCCAGACGGCGTATAAAGCACAGAACGGAATGAATCTGTACGCCGACGGAAGTTTAATTTATACACAAATTTAATACCTCCCGGCTTATTTCCGGGAGCCAATCACAGAGAGTTTTTATCGCGCGTTCGCGCACGCGAAATTGTCTAAAAAATAGCTCGGAAAGTTTTATTTACAGAATTCAAAAATTATTTAGAATTTTTACGCCACCCCCCCGGGGTTTTCATCACGTCATTTACATGGTGCTATGTCTTGCTTATAGCATGACGTGATTGCCTGGACCCGCAAGACCGAAGTTAATTTTTTATCAAAAAATATATACCGATCGCAGCGGTATTTGCTCAGGAAAATTTCACAATTAAATTTATAAAATTTGTTAACTATGGTTTATACATGTTTGTTAATGCAGTTTATAAAGAGCCCACATGGGTGTAACTTTTGATATCAGTTTTAGTTATGTACAATAAAATTTCAGTCATTTATAAATATTTCAAAGTGGGTCGCAAAAAATTAATTTTCATTTATTTTTCAGGTGCGCCCCTGACAAGGTAGGTATGTAAAAACATGTAAAATGGGTAGATTCTTATGCAAGGAATTCAACAAAAAATATTTTAAGTTGATCCGGCTGTTGTAGCGTCTGTAAGACAGTTTCAAAGTTTTGACTGAAAAATGACCCTTATCGACATTGGACCACTGCTGATAGTGGTTACGTAAAAAATGTGAAAAATTTTACTTTTTTATTTACATGATTTTCTTTCAGATTTTAGTCTAAATGGCTTTGTTTAGCAAAAATATTATGGTTTGATACCAATCTTATTGAAAAAACCCTCGTTTTTCGTAAATATAAGAAAATCAATTTTGGGTCGAAAATTCTCGTATTTGTGGGTACAAATACCGTTTTTCGGTGGCTGTCGCGCCCGGGACCTTATTAGTGATGAGCCCCGTCGCTAGGCCTATAAAACACTGTTAGTTATATGTAGATTTCTCCGAGATCTGACAAGATATGGCTTCGCGACTTATCGGAAACAATCGGTCTGCAGCCCGTTTTTCCTTCGCATACCAACTCTCTGTCCTCGGATACATATGTAGAAATATTAAACAATATTTCGTAATTCTGTCTGTCAGGCCATACAGTTAGCCGTAGGAAATAATATTTCCTGTATCTGTCTTTCCGCCATACAGTTGGCCGTCACTCGGAAATATTTAATAATATTTCTTATATCTGTCTTTATGCCATACAGTTGGCTACACTCACCACCCCGGTCTATCGCAACAGCGATTTTCTCGTTTATTGAAAATAAACATGTGACAAAGTACATTCATATATGTCAATATTTAGGTTCTTACAATAATATGTAATAATTTAAACATGTCACAACTATTTTATTTTCATAAATTTTCATACATAAATTTGTTCACAAATTTATCAAAGCATAGGACCCGTCTTTACGGTCCTCAGGGTGGTGATGACGCACCGGCGTCCTGCCCGGTCGCCCGTGAATAAGATGACGTCACAGGTCCACCTTGATCGGTGTCCGCAGCGAGCCATGGAACTCGGCAATGTCATCTTCTTTGAGGAGGCTCTTTTCAGGGCTATCATTCATCCTGTCCGTTACAGACCTTTGTAAGGGCCCACGGAGAGGTGGTTTTAGATTTTTTGCTTTTTAGCACTCAACAGAGACTAAATGTAGAATTGCAATAGTGTGTGTGTTTGAAAACATAACTTGCATTTTATAGTGCATTGGCATGCACTTGCACTACACTAGGCCTGGATTTAGGTGATGCTGCGAATAGGCAACCAGTAAGTGTAAGTACAGAATTCTAGCAAAGAGGTTTCTGTTTATCTCAATATCTGTTGGATAACAAAGAAGATTATTAAAAATGGATAAATTAGTCAGACATCCCTGCTTTTACTTCCGTTAAATCGATGTCCGCAATATCGAGGATTTATTGTACAAAGAAGTATTCATCTGATCTGAAGAGGCTTTGATTGGAAAGCAACGTGCCTTGTATCAATCACTTGGTAAATACATTGTACCAAGTTGTCAAAATTACTATGGAGTTAACTTACAACGATATATAATGGTACGCCCTCAGACTTGATTGAATTAAATTCCAAGGTCAAGGTGGCATGCAGGGAGTTTATAATGAAACATAAAAAACTAACTGCCTGCTTGCTAATTTCCTCTAATGTTATATTGAAAGTATATTTGTACTAAATTTGATATACCTATGTATATTTTTGTTTTTTATGATTTTTTCTTTTAATATTTGCACTGGTATATAATATATAGGTATGTATTATATATACTTTTTTCTGGTATGAGTTTTTGGGATATTCTGCCGTGTTTCTACGACCTTTCGACCTACCACCCAGAAAACTCAAATCAGAAGAATCTGAACGACCCTGAAAACCTAAGAATATATTTATATTCTTCTTTGTTTCTATGTTGTTAGTTATATAATGTAAATGCTATTAAATAAAAAATATTATAATTATAATACTAAATAAAACATAACCATTTTTTTTTTTAAAATAATGATACGTATTGGGTTGAAAGATATGGCAATAAAAAAATATTTTCTCAATTAGGGTGACGCATTAATTACGGAATGATTTTGTTTTTCTGTTATTTTCCCAATCCATCAGTTCAGTACATGGTGATACCGATTAGGCGTCTCCTTATTTAGAAGGACATCGTAATGTTTACATATTAATTCGCTAAATAATTACCTAAATGGCTGGAGCCCATTTCATCATGTCTGCTAACGGATTTTATTTTTCACGGTGGGTGGATTATAAATCCTTGTCCACAGTTATTATGATCGGATTGATGCAACGGCGTAGGTATACTGTAGGCAACGGTAAATATCGTGTGCATGCAAGACCTTTTATGAAATGTGATGTTACAAATCAACTATTCGTCCCACCCTGAGTGACGCCACTGACGCTTTTATAGATATACATATTTTTGACCATTACGGGATTTTGATGTCCCTAATTTTCGATTGGTTTCTACGTAGTTTTGTACAATCAATTAGTACATGTATAAAATTAAATTAATTACAAAATAATGCAAGTTCAAGTAGTCATTTCGGCCTCTGAGAGATATTACCACTCCACTAGCCTCTAGGCATGTGCCGGAGTATACATTATATTCGTTTACTTTTTCATATTTTCATTTGTTTTTTTTTTATTTGTTCACAGAAAATATATGCAAAATATAATCTGTCGATTTCCCACTTGGGCCAGATGTGTTCTATAAAAACAGCCTCATTTTAAGTATTTTCTGCACTTTATATAAGAGAAAAAGGGAGAAAGAAAAAGTAATAGTTATAAGATAAAACATCGTAAATGACAACATAACATAAGAACATAAAAAGCATCAATAAATACATGATAAAATCAAAAAACATATACACTGTTGAAATACACTAGAAGTTAGGAATAAGAATTAAAGCTACAATTTTTTTTGTTTTATTTTGATTTTTTTATTGTAACTACCATTTCTGTAAGTGTATTAAATAACAAAAAGAAAATTAAAAATAAAATAGAATTATTTTTAATTTTCAACCACTAATTTTATTTTTAAACACTCAACATGTTTCAAGACCAAAGGACCCTTCTGCTCCATACTCATATATTCGGTATACTTAGTATCATCCTGACTTCTGACTCACTTCTTCAATAAACGCAAAATCACTTTGTGGTAACATTTTATGACTATAATGAAAACGTTTAACTTTGTTTCAACTACTAATTTTATTTTTAAACACTCAAAATTTTTCAAGACCAAAGGTCTCTTCTTCAGGAGGATACTAAGTATACCGAGTATACGAGCATAGAGAAGCAGGGACCTTTGTTCTTGAAACATGTTGAGTGCTTAAAAATAAAATTAGCGGTTGAAACAAAATTAATTGTATAAATTATAATCATATAAAATACAATTAGTTTGGAGATAAACGTTATCTATAATTATGGCTATATACAAAGACGAGTACTTTTCTGAATCTTCCCTTTTTTAACTTAGAAGTCAGAGCGCCACCAATGATTTAAATTTAGTTTCAGGGATTGTTCGAATGTGCGAAATTCTTTGATAAAAATAAGAAACTATAATGTCGTTTTCCATAGTTCGTTTTTAGTCTAGGTGTCAGTATTAGTAGTAAAACGTATCAGTTTATTTGTTTGAAATTTTATTTCTTAGAAGTTGAACGAATCGATCCACTCTGAAATTTACACTCATGAAGAACACTTCGGATAACACATTCCCTGCATGTAACGTGCGGATTTTGAACATTAAAAAAAATTATTTAAAAAGCTTTTGGAACTACACCAAGATAGCTAGCTACCGGAGAGCCTTAGCAAACCGCCAAAACTGTATTATAGGGCTAAGAATATTTATGCATTAATCTTCAGCATTCTAATACCGCATCAACGCTCTATTTATTTGTCAATTATAAGATTTATTACACCAATAATTTCAGGTGTGATAATAATGTATATTTTTTCATGTTTCACTTTATTATTTTCTACGCATATTGGTTTATTTCGCTTCCGGAGACTTAATTATATAAAATAATGTATAAAATATCAAAGGGATTTAATCTATTTCATAATTCATGTAATATATTCAATAAATATATCGAAGTCCATACGCGTAGCGAAACAAATTATTTCAGATTCCCTATATGCACATTATACGACGAACCAGTCGCTATTGTCATAAATTATCATTTAGTATGGATTTTGTGTTTTCACAATGTTTTTTCGAAATGTTAATTCATCCCACGCCGAGGCAAAAAATTAGGATGAGCAAATGTACTGGAATAAAGTATGGCTTTTATTAAACGTAGGACTGAATGGGCGGCGGTAATTTCATACAAATATAATGTCTATTTAGAACCCAAATGAAGTGAAGATTGGTGAAAATTATGAGTATCCATTTATATTATACTTTAACACATTGCGTGGTTTATTAATATTTTTTGTATTTTTAAAAAAAGCAAACTTTGTGGTTTGGCATAATAATTTAAATTAAAAGAGACATTTTTTTAAACCACTTTATTGATATGATTACAATGTCTGCCGGTTCCGGTTGCATTCAACATTCTTCAGGACAGTATAATAAACTAAGTAGGTACATAAGACATTTACATGACATAGAGAGAAAGCATATCAGAGTAGGTATCAGCTACTAATCTACTAGCTAATCCATATCCTTCCCCGCCCCATGGCCGATACTCTGTTCTGATATGCTGTCTCCCTCTCTTTATAATTACTAAAATTCTATGCAATGCAAATGTCTGTAGGTACTTAGGTTAATTTATATTATTAACAATATTTTAATATACATGTTCTGAGAACACTGTTCTGAAGAGAAGAACTGTTCCAAAGAGTGATAATTATTAATTGTATATGTAATTATATAGGAAACGTGTATGGAAATCTTTATAGGGTGGCCCAGGGCCCAGTTGTACCTATATGTGTTCTAATTTAGTTTCTTTCATATATTCGAATGAACTATGCAAGAGACATCTAAAGTCATTCCCATGACACAGTATATGTACATAGATTTCACAGCTAGTAATTTTATTTTTATTTATTTATTAAATCCCAAAAGAAAATATACAAAATATAACATATATAATATACATTATGAGTATCTATATTAAATCCTATAAAGGTATATACATATACCTGTACATAGGTTCGGGAGATGAGAAGTTACTCATGTGTAATGATTTACACACGACTAAAACTATAAAAACTATATAAATTAGTAACTAGTGACTATTATTAATACCAAGCTTTCAAAATAGTGACTCGAATGATAGTTGTATGATGATTACAATAAACATTTTTAAGGATATCAAATGTTCTTGTGTGTATATTAATCATATATCTTTAATTTTTTTTAGTGTTAAGCAATATTCTTTTTAATGTATTCTGATTTTCTTCCGAATTATTTTACGTGTATACTAGAATACGCCTGAAAAATATTATTTCCATTTTATTAATTCCTTTTACAGACCAGTGTATGTCTATTGTATTTTGTTTGCTGAGCAGAATAACCAACTGATGCACGTTGGAAGACGCGAGAGCAAAGTGTCATCCGTATACATACATGATGTGGTAACAGAATTGCGGGCGGTGGGCGGACTTCGCAATTATTTCGCGCTCATAGATTTTACTCGTTTGTATTTCCTTCTGCCTAACCGTTTCCTGCATTGAGCCCGAGAAATCCAAGATGAATGTTGTCGTAATTACATAACCAGTTATTTTCCGAGTAATGTCAACCGGTCTAGATCAGGTTGTATCGAGAAAAAAGCTCTCGAGTGACCTTAACTGTCGCCTAGCCGCTGGAGGTGGTTGTAGCTCATTTTAAGTTTGCAGACCGCTAGCCGGGCTGCGGCTGCGCTGGCACCGCGCCGTGGAGGTTTCCAGGATATACCTGTAACCTATAGCGACTGTTAGCCGACCCCGCGACATTAGCTCTGCGCGAGAGTATAGCCCGTGTAGGTAAATGAGTTCACCTGCATACTGAACGGTTTAATAATAACTGAGCGTCTTGTAATCAAGAATACGTGTTTTTCTCGGATACATTTGCCATCTGCTGTTATTCGTAGCGAGGTCTCTTAAAAAGATAAGTTATTCTCCGCTTTTGTACGTTTATCTCAGGAGGTTTTTAATTAAAAATTAATTACGTTAATTCCAAAGCGTAATACCATTATGAACAACACAACAAAGATATTCGATTAACTAACATAACATCTTACCAATCACGCCGTCTTCTCACGGGCGAAGCTGCGCTGGATGAAGCGCATCTTCTGTCCAGACACACAATCACAATCATCCATATTCATACATCTCCTCATACACGCTCGCTGATTGTTGAATCTTTTAACCGGACCATCTTCCAGTATCTGTTTACCTGGTTGTCGTGAAGTCTTTCGCGGTTACCTTTTGTTTCTGATGCCATTCGCGTTCGCTTCATATATCTTTCTTACGATTTTCTCCACATTCGTTCCTTCAACGTGATCAAGTCATCTAAACGACCCTTCTTTGTCCTAGTCCCTTTATATATGCGTCTTTTCGAGAAAGTAAGGATGGGATTTTAAGGAAAATGAAAAACTCTGTAATGCTAGTTTGGGCTCGATAGCTGTCGAGGTTAGCCTGAAATTTATGTAGAAATTGGATGATTATTATTTTTTTATTGGCACTTACTAAGGTACATATTAAAATGATAGTAAATACATAGATAAATATTGTATAATTGGTTAAACTAACGATTTAGACCATGGCTAGTGATAATCTAAGTTTTAAAAATAAAATAAAAATGAGATAATATGACACCGTTTACTCTTTGGTCTAGGATGAAAGGTATTTAAGACATCGTATTTAATTCATCATCATATTTCTGTATACAATTGTACGTCTAGAAATACAACGAATTTCAGACATGCCGCGTCAACATTTTCAGGGAGAGACAGATAATTGTATTATTTTAGTCCTCTGTTTCTCTCTCGTTTCTGTCCTATTTTCGCATGCTCACTAGTAGTGCGATGATGCACTTTTCCCCTGATTACTTTGCAAGATTCTCTGACTTTCCAAGGACGACAGGTCTCCGTCTACTGACCTTTGGTTCGACATTCGTTTCACATGTCTGAAGCACTGACATAAAAGGTATGCACCATCTAAGATCCGAACAAAAACAGTACGCGATCGTTCATTTACAGCCATAGCCAGCAATAAATTAATATTAGCAGTTATTATATAGATTGATTAACTCTTTTGAAGCAATTGTAATACAGATACCTTTCCGTATATATTTTCGAGTTTAATACATTTCCAACCATAGGTACATCTTAACTAGAAATAATCTAGAAATTAGACGTCAAAAACATACTTGCCTGCAGAAAAAATAAAATTGATGAAAGAAAATATAAATATCTATTTATTTATTTTTAAATTAACTCAAAATAATGTACATATAATATTTCTACACATCAAATAAATTAAAATAAAAACATTTTTAAATAATTTTAAACGATTTTGTTATTTTTTGAAGATGGCAACGTTTGCACTGCTTACTGCGTTTTTGAACTATTGGAACTGAAAACAAATATTGCAACATTTAACATATCTAAAAACAGATTATAAAAACATTAGTGCATTATTGTAAATAATAAATTAAATAGTTTAGATTTTTAAGTATAGAGGTTTAATGTAATGTTATTTTCAACTCTAATGTATGGAAGTGAAACCTAGAATTGGTAAAAATTGATTAAAGTAGACTGACTGCGGTGTAAATGCGGTCGATTCAACTCAACTCAAAAATAGAAAAATTATTAAATTAAGTAAAATTATTAAATTAAAGAAGAAAGTATGAAAATAAAATATAGACATTCTTTAAAAATCATTTATCCTACAGATTAGAATAACACTGTATTATAATTGATGAAATATTAAAATAGAAAAACTATACTGGACTTCACGAAACTTCAGAGGACATTAAAAGTATTTGGCAATAGACAAAATAGCCGCCAAAGTATGAACAATAAAATCAATAAAGTACCGTCAGCGTGACTGGTGATTTTTGCGATGATTAGTCTCGGTTCCTCGACACACATGCGCGCACTGTAGCGGAGAAAATTTCACATTTCCAGGTAAGGGAACCATACAACAAAATAAATCTGCTGTTTTCTGCAAATATCTTAGTTTAAAAATATTATTATGAAATTCAATAAAAAGCGAAAAATGATTTGCCGTGATAAAATAAAGGAATATAGCCGTATTTAGCGGAAAATCGGTTTACCGAAAACCGGTAACGCCATGCCCTAGACCAGAATCGCGAAGATCAATTCGCGCTCTAGGAGCAGATTAAAGGAAAAAAACGCTCAATGAGCACCTTTAATAATAGCAACCGATGGTTGGAAGTAACGTTTGAGCATTTCGAGTCTCGCTGCCAATTCAGACGTTGTGGACGCGGGTTTGAGTTTATGTCCCTCTCTACCAATCGCAAGCTCATCTCTAAATGTCGGCCGTATTCTGAAATAAGCAATATTCCTATATGGGTATCTTGACAGTTGTATAACATTGTAATGCCGTCAATTTTGTCGTTTTAAATTTGACAGTTTAGAAATTAATGAATTCAGTCAATCAGAAATCTCTAAAACATAAACAAACGTTAAGTTATATTCAAGAACACGTTCTTATTGGCAGTTGTAATTTTTTCAGAACAAAGTTCTGTGAAATTTAAACCAAATTTATTAATCAATTATAAAGACATACAGAAAGGTCAGTCCAGAAAAAGTGAATTGCTCTAAAAATTGCTAATAAATGTTAACCAATTAATGAATGAGACTTACAGATAAGGTCGATTTATTTCACAGAAATATAGGAGGCCGATACAGCGTAATCGGATGATGCGCCTACTTCGGATAGGAAGGAGATCCGTGGTTCGAATCCCGGCAGCAGCCAAATATGTTGATTTGATTTTTCTGTATTTCTTCCTAATTGATTAATAAATTTGGTTTTAAACGTAAAATTATTCACAAATTGTGGTTTGTATCTCTAGATCAAAATCTCGACACGTGTACGTTGCGCTAAGATTTATCTCATCCACGGGCTCGGGCCATTTCAAAAGACCATATTATTCAGTATAGGTACCTTGAGGTGGTTGTAGGCCGGTAAACAAATGTTTATTCAAAATCTATCAAACACACGCGCCTCAGAATTGCCGGCGTGTAGTGTGGAAGTGCCGTACGGTACACTGGCTGAGCTGTACCGTTCCGCATTCCCGTCTCGAGGTGGATCTCAATGTCTGCCACACAAATACCATTGATCGATTTATAGACAAGATAGATCGGCGAGCAGTGTATATTTTTGGTCAATAAATCAACTCATTCAGCTACACTTTAAATACGTTCACGATACTTAAATCTTCATTATGCCGCTATGTCAAATTCGAAAAATCTATTTTAAACGTCATATTAAAAACATTACATCTTACTAGCGCACCTACATACGTAATGATATGAGTAAATTTGGCCTTGTGAGGGGAGGGGGGCATTAAGCCAATCGTGTGACAAGTTGAGCGAAATTTCTCATAGTTTTTCGTGCATTTTGTATCACATTTTTGTATTGAAAGGTATCACATTAAAATTTATTCATTATGTTTCGTATAATATTCTTTCTAATACGACACAAATAAAATTATTTAATCAATTGCTAATAACCAACGATTTTTAGATTCAGGAAAACGATTCAAAAAGAAGAAAATTCTTCCAATCTATGCACCTTATACGGCAGTATGGCCTTGTGAAAAGTTTTTTTTTTCAAAAGATAAGTAATATTTAAAAGTAAACGATAATCTTTGATTACTAAAAGTCATTTTCAAATTGATCATTTGGTTTTCTTTTGATTTATGTTTTAAAAAAGATTTTTTTTTAATTATAAATATAATATATGCACAAAATGGTTCAAATCTCCGTATAGTTTTAATCATTTTATTTGTCTTGTATCAAAGCAAATTAAATTGTAATATTCGATATAAGTTACTTTGATAATAAGGTCAGAAATATTGTAAATATTTCAATGCAATACAAAATGAGACAGATATTACAGAAGACGCGCGAATTTAACATTAACACCCACCACCTGTTTGTAGATTTTAAGGCAGCCTATAACAGTATAAACAGAGAGCAACTCTACCTAGCAATGAACGACCTTGATATACCAGCAATACTAACTACCATGGTGAGACTCACAATGTCCGAAGTAGTATGCCAAATTAAGATACAATCAGATACCTCTGATAGTTTTAGAACTTACAACGGCTTAAGACAAGGAGATGCCCTGGCATGACTCTTGTTCAAAATAGCGCTGGGGATTGAAAAGATGGGGATGGAAAAAATCACAAGGGATTCGGGCATTGAATTGAATACGACCATATATACAAAGTCAGTCCAAATATTAGCATATGCTGATGATATCGATATTATCACAAGATCTCAATCATCCCTTCGAGAAGCATTTTCGGCATTGGACTCATCAGCCAGAAGGGTAGGACTTCGAATTAATGAGGCAAAAACAAAGTACATGCCAGTTACAATGATACCCGGAATCAGCCAGTCCTCAATAACCATCAGTAACACATTTGAAAAGGTGGAACAATTCACATACCTCGGTTCCATTGTTACTAACGATAATGACATTAGTGTAGAGATTGGGAAAAGAATTTTTGTAGCAAACCGGAGTTACTTTGTTCTCATTGGACAAGTGAAGTCACGCCTACTATCCAGAAAAACTAAAGCCACGCTCTACTATACATTAATTAGACCAGTCTTAACATATGCCTCGGAGACCTGAACATTAACTAAGCACGGCAAAAACAGACTAGACACATTTGAGAGAAAATTCTAACGCCAATTATATGGACCTATTAATGACGGTCAAACATGAAAACACAAAAAAGATACTACACCGAGCTCTACGACCTCTACCAGGGCTTCAGCGTAGTCAAGTTCATGAAGATTAAAAGATTGCTCTGGCTGGAAAACTTACACCGTATGTGTGATCTGGAGCCCCCAAAAAGGGTGTTGTTTAATGACCCAATGGACAGAAGAAGTGTCGGAAGACCAGTTTAGATTGTGTGGTTGCGGACTGCCGGGCCCTGGGGCAGCAAAACTGGAAAATGGCAGCCAGCGACAGAGCAGCATGGAGGACTTTCTCGGAGGCAGCTAGGACCCACCAAGGGTTGTAACGCTGAGGATGGATGGATGGATGGAATATTGAAAAAAGAAGATTTTTCTATTAGCTACGATACACCGAAACAATTGTGACGGGAATATTAAGTGACGTAGGTACTTATATTTTATTGAACATAAAAACGAGATAGTAAAGCTTATTTTAAAGTAGTTTATCGGCCCGATTCTGAAAATAACAATGTCTGGATCTTTAAGATCCTTATCCCAACACTTAATAGACGATAATAAGAATTAAAAATGTCCAGAGCGGATTTTGTAATTCTACGGCTCAAATACACTGTATTAAAAGATGATATAAGAAAGATTGTTTCTTACAAACGTATTCATTTCTTCATCCACAGCGTCCAGATGAAATATCATGGCTAAATTTATCATGACCGTGTTCGGCGTTACCGTCAAAAATCAAGATGTGAAGATTTGAATACGCGGTAACGCCGAACACGGTCATGATAAATTTAGCCATGATTTTTCATCTGGACCCTGTGGATGAAGAAATTAATACGTTTGTAAGAAACAATCTTTCTTATATCATCTTTTAATACAGTGTATTTGAGCCGTAGAATTACAAAATCCGCTCTGGACATTTTTAATTCTTATTATCGTCTATTAAGTGTTGGGATAAAGATCTTAAAGATCCAGACATTGTTATTTTCAGAATACGGATGTATATCGGTTTGATTATATTGGTCAAAGAGTCTAGGATCGCTCAGGGAGCAGACAGATAGACATGCAGTTTTACGCATCGACTTGACAATCTATAACACAGTAAGATGGTTGATAATAACAAAACATTATTTTAGTAATATCGTTCGGGCACCCTGTTTTAATAAGTATAGCTTTATGAAAATCATTTCGAGAGTAACGTATTCTGAAATAAGCAATATTGCTTTTTCTGTATCTTGACACTTATTGTACAACATTTTAATGCCGCCAATTTTGACGTTTTAAGTTCGACAAGCTTGAAATTAATGAATTCAATCAATCAGAAACTTCTAAAATGTAAACAAACGTTAAGTTATCCACAATTATGAATAATGAGCTTTCTAATTGATTGAATTCATTAATTTCAAACCTGTCAAACTTAAGACTTATAAATTGGCGGCATTATAATGTTATATAATGACTGTCAAGATACACAAAAATAGATTCAGAATACGGCCGAATGATTGATTCCAATATAAATATCAGGAGCGTGCAGTGAGAACAAGAATCATGATTTTTATTTAAATTTATGTTTGGAAAATTAATTAAATATTTATCTGGAAGAATATTATGAAATATTTAAATCTGAACAATATGTTAATTGTTATCATAGGAATATTACGAGATACATCTCATATTTCGGTTTCTTTTCAAAATACATGCTTAGGAAAAGTCATGCTTCTTGTTCTCACTGCACGCCCATGATAAGTAGCCTTTTCTAATAATTTCATCATTTTACTTATATTAATAATACCACAGCGGTCACGTGGTCTCAGACGATTGATGTTTGAAGAGTTAATTACTTGAGTCGGAGGGAGCGAGACACCAGACGCCCTAATAGGGTGCAGTTAATCCTAATAGCCGCGCAGCCGGCTCACGTCGGCGAGTCAAATGTTGAAATGGAGATACAATATAGTCTCTAATGGCATCAGTTACTGGTGTTAATTACACAACAAAGAGGCCGCCATCAGTATTACAACAGCTATACTAGTAAGTCAACCTTTTTCGATTTAGCCGTGTACCCAGTGACGAGTTCAAAATAACGAACTGCGAATCAATTTAAATTTCATGCAGGTAACATAATATTGTATTAGGGTTTATTTAGGTGTGGCTGAGTGTAGACGTTGATTAATTTTTTTAGTCTATTTGTATAAAATGTAAAATATATTTTGTATGAAATATACTTGCATATAAGTAAGTTATAATTGTAAACTTTGCATGTCTCAACACAGAGCTCTCTAGTGAGATAGGCATAGTTAAATCTAACATTACCAATTTATTTATATGAGTAAAGCAATGAAATAAATAAAATAAATTTTTTAAAAAATCACTGTCATCACTACGTATAATCGTATGGTGGAAACGGAGTGAGTAACAAAAGCTGCGTGTATTGCCAATATCTAGTCACAGACACAGACAGAGAATAGACAGATCTGCACCGAGAGTTCTGCGGTGGAGACCATGGGACAGGAAAAGAGGAAGAGACCGCCCTCAGAAAAAAGTGGACCGATGATATTATACCTGTCGCGGATAGTGGGTGGATTAGAAAAGCCCAAAGAAGAGAAGATTGGAGAACTTTAGAAGAGGCCTACATCCAGCAGTGGAGAGATAACTGAGGAAGAAGTGCGCCTTGCTCGACTCATAAATAGTCTACCCTTAGCCCATTTGCAAATGTGAACTATGTTTGGGCTGAATGATCGTTATTTATTAGTGGGTACTTATTTGCTTTTAAGACAGTTTTTCCTTTTTCATAATTTTTTTTTTCGTTTTATTTTTTTTAAGAAGGCCGCGTCTCGAGAGCGCCAATCTTAAACATTGCCTTGCTTAATGCTTAGGGACAGACCCGTAACTAAGGAATGCGCTGATATAACTAACCAAGTATAAACTCCATAGAAGGCTTTACGGATTTACAAAGACCTCTTGTCTTCCTGTTTCACTTATAAGGCGGGACAGAGGCACTAATGCGCAAAATCTCTCCATCCCACTTTAAAACAAAGAATTTCATATAATTATTTCACGCAGATTTACACTAAAGTCGAGACGGAAAATTACAACACAGTTTCACATCTTTCCGGTAACATTGTCAATTAAAATGACACAAATCTATATCGTCAGAGCTCCGTTCCGAAGAGTGCGGTGCGGTTTTGCAATTCGGTCGTTTGCTGTGTCAATAAAACGAATCGGCCAATTATCGGCGTCTGTGTGAACCCTAATGTCGTGGAGTTGAACAGAAGTCGGCTCGAGCGCGACCGACAGGCGAACTCTGACAAGTCGATGACCTCTCGCCCAGATCGTCCTGCGGCAGAACCAGGGGCACCACATCATCTTCAGCACCACGCATCGTAAAATTCCACGGTCATCATAGACCGCCTGGCTATCGGAACCGGACTATGCAGTTACGTACTTAGGGCGGCATTTTCAATGCAAATTTATCGTTTCGCGTTTTTTTTTTACGAAAATGTGGGTTTTTATTATTATTCATTTATATCAGAAGTTATGTGTGTACATACTAAATAACGTTTTTTTAAGACAATAACTTATATAGAACCTTTGTTTTAATATGAAAATAATAAACTGAACATTATTTACAATATAATTAATAAAATATAAGCATTAACAGAAAAACCGCGACCATAAAATTCGATTTCGGTGTGATAGAAGACATCCTTAATTACGAATATTTACATATATACACAGAATACATTTTCCTATGAGTTCAAAGCCTATATTATGAAGAGCTGTACTAAAATTATTAAGGGGCATTAAATATTAACAGAGTTATATATCGTTCAATTTTTATGATTTTTTTGATGATTTTAAAAGGCATCGCATTTGTACAAACAGAAGATTTTACATAATATGAATGATATAAAAGCAAAGGCAGCAATATGAAAAAATAAAAATAAATATTTTCGATGTTTGTAGCGCTAAATTTTTGGTTGTACATAATTATTAATTTTAATTAAACAACTTTGTATTAACCACTCAACTAGTAACTCTATGTCTACCGGTTTCGATACACCGTATCTTCATCAGGACGGACGCAAACTAACTATCCATTATCTATTCTAGCAAGCAAATCATTTTTTGAACGGGGGCGTGGCTACTGCTATGGTGGGGGTAATTGATAAGTGGACGCCGAAATAGGGAATCGTAGAGTTACTAGTTAAGTGGTTAATACAAAGTTGTTTAATTAAAATTAATTTCTCTTCTTTCTCTTATCCCATTTCCCATTTAATTTGGAGTCGGCTGTTTATTAATAATAAAAATAAATCTTTTTAATGCAGTCACCAAGGATAACTAATTTAGAATATGTATACTGAATTGGAAATTTTATTGGAAATACAGCTCTATCCCTTTCAAAATCATGTTTTCAGATTCCAATGTGTCACGTGACAAAATAGCCACTACTACTACTAACAGTTGAGTTAGATTTTGGATTAAAACATCGTAGCAAAGACAATAATATACTAATACGTAAATAGCAAATGCAGCAATTCCACTTTTTGGTAGCAATCAGCAATATTCATATTTAGAAAGTAAATATTTATTTATACACGTAGGCATATGAAAGGAAAACTGAAATGGTAAATGTTTTAAAAAAATATATTTTCAGTTAAATGTGGTTTTCATGGATTCTAGAGAAATTTCCTTGAGTAGTGACAGCTTTTTTGTATTTATCACCGAAACTTCCCGGTGGGATAATGCTGGCTTTGCTTTTGTACCCCACAATTAATGTAGGTATACCACAATCAAAATCACGGCGAAGTCTTGTAGTAAAGCTAGTTGTATATAAATTTGCAATTTGCAGTGTATTTTTTGTTTAATCTCTCATTACTGTGTATTTATTTAAAATATATTTAGTGTGTACGAATAGTTATGCAGGTTGGCATGACCCTGCTCCAAAGTACCAAATTATTAAATTAATAATAATGGATTTATTCCAGCTAGATTGGGTTGGTGTAATAAACCCAATTAACCATGTCATTAATATTTGGTTAGTAATAAGTGTTGGAATGTTTCAAGATAACTTATTTTACGAGAATATGTAAATGTGTATTAGAAAATAGAAAGTAGAATGAAATATTTTGATTGAATAATAAAATTGAAGAACTTCACGACTGTTTAACACGGATATGCGAAACAATTGACAAGCTTTCTTATTTCTATTGGAAATGTGAATTCCTTACGCAACTACACTAGCATTTGAAACATATTTTTTCTGCTGATTTTTAGCTTTATAGTATTGTTTCTGATGCACTGTTCCATTTTTCGGTAGGTAGTGAAGAGGGACCCGCCACATACTCGGGGCCGTTTTATGAGCAATAGCTGCCATATCGGCCCTACACTTTCACCACTCTATTCAGTATTTTATGCCAGAGTGGTCATCCTCCCCACGTCACTTAAGCTCGTATGAGTACAAACGTCGCCGCGAGGCATCCACACAAAACCGCCTCACTGTCTCCTAGGTGCCAGGATGAGGAGGGGGAAAGTATAATTTATTTTTTTATGAAATAACATCTATTCACGGAATGCAATGAAATTCACAAAGAAATTAATATACAACAATAGTAAACAATAAAAGAAATATAATGAATACATATAAGCATATGTATATTTGAGGAAGTATCTACAAGTAAAGCCCTAAAGAATATGAATCGTGAGTAAAAGAAATTAGCCTTGTACATATGTAAAGACAAGTATATACATATGTACAAGGCTAATTTCAAATGACCGCCACAAAGCCGTTTATACTCATAGTAATGTTATTAGTAAATCCACCAATACCAGTACAGATTATTCTACCTACAAAAATACTAAAACTCTACTCATAGATGTGCAATTATAATATCGCGGCAATATCGCTGTTCCAATACATTCTCTAGCCGATACAACTGCATCGACTATTATGGAGATATGCAAATCGGCCGCCGACAACTGTTGCAGATTACATCAGCGGGATAACTGGATGCTGGTCAAGCCTGCGTTTACCGTTAACGCGTTAAGGTAGCGAGCGGCCGCAGTCGTGTGCGCTACATCGTCTCACACCGGGAGCGCCTTGCCGGGAAGTTCAGCTCGAAAAACCATACGTCTTGCGTCACGTTCCGAGCAAAAAAGTAAAAAAAAATGTATCAAATCCGGGTAGTTCAAATCAGAGCGAGAATTAATACTTTCCAATATAAGACGTCTAAATACAAGAATAGACGAGTGGGAAGAAAGAGCTTCGATTGGCCGCTAAAAGCTGTCCAATTCTCGATTCGCAACACCACATTCATTGGGACCAATGTATACAAAATGATAGAACTTATCCGTTAAATTGAAGAAGAGAGTTTGGTTCTGGGTCTGTTATTTTATCTACCTATGATGATCTCTCATCTCAACAAATGGGGACGAAGTCAAAATTCAAAGGCGAAGTTCAAAGGAAAATTAGTATGTTATATACAAGTCCGCTCTGTCGAAGCTGACATTTTTTTTAAGAATCGCTCCATATCAAGGAACGTAAAAGTCCGACTGGATGAAGCCCTAGTATTTTTATGGTTTATTATTGACAATGAAGAAGACCCACCACACTAGGGCTGTTTTATAAGCAATATCTCCCACATTGGGCCTACACTTTGGCCACCTAGTTGGCATTATTTAAATGCTAAAGCTCTCATCCTCGCTGCGACGAGTATAAGCAGCGCGGCGAGACGACCATAAAAAACGTATTCACTGTCCCTAGCTGCATGATGATGAAGAAGAAGAAGAATTTAAGATGGACAGATCAACTCCGAGAGATGACCGGAACTTCGCCACTTTTAACTCTATACTTACAAGGCCCTACAGATCACGAAGAAACGAGGAAGATAGTCACGATCTCAATCATGAGGTCACAGGTTAAAAAGAAGAAATTTGGAAGAGGATTCTCGAGTAGTTCTGATCTTACCACTGATACATCTTGACATTATAATACCAACCACCTAAAAATAATACTAAATTGATTTAAATATCCTTATTCACCTTCGTTTTGCTTCAAAGCAGCCAGCTGTTCAGGGTAGATGACTCCACAGGAAAACAAACCAGCCCGCAGCATTCTTGACTACTTCCTGAAGTGAGCCATCGGTTATAGACTTCACCACATCCATCTGTCTGGCAGGCGAACTTCCGCAGGAGCGGGATTTTAATTGTATTTATACATAACACTGGTCTCAAGAAATGTATAGCCCGAAGAATTGGTACGGCCGTGTGTGTCAAATCGAAGCTGTGAGCAAAATTCGGAAGATCCGCACCATCTCAAAAAACATAAATGTTCGATTAGTTAAAAGCCTTAGTAAAAGTAACGCAAGATGAATATAAAAAGGACATGCTCAAGGCTTCTAAGATATTCAGCCGTATTCTGAAATAAGCAATATTTATATATGTACCTTGACAATTATTGTATAACCTTGTAATGCCGCCAATTTTGACGTTTTAAGTTTGACAGGTTTGAAATTAATGCATCAATCATAAAGCTCTAAAACGTAATAGACCGGGAGCTGGGTGGACTTGAGTATACAAGACGTGAGGACGCATTCTGACAATTGATACATGTTCAGAAAAGCTTATAGATTAATATTTTGAATGTTGCCAGAAACCCTTTTGGTCCATTTTTTTTACCACCTCCCTTTACGCAGCAAGTAAATCGATTGGTACATGATACTGAACTAGCCTGATGATTATTTTAGTGTCATTAGTTGTTTTTTAAATAATTAAAGGTAAATAATGGGTTTTCAAATAAAATTACAATATAAATTATTAATAAAAAAAATCATAAATTGTTGTTAAAAAAATATTTAATGAGAAAAAGTAACTTTTAACCATACATGTAAGAAATGCAAATAATGAATTATTAATATTTTTACAATCAGTGTTTATACTTGCCCAACGAAATACAAGTTAATTTAGATTTTTTACAATTAATGTATATTATAGAAATCTCACAGAGACGAAACTGTATTTCTTATGGGAAAGTAGGTATAGAAGTCATTTGGGTGTACATAGGATTTATGACCTATCTCATGGTTGGCTTATAGGTCATAAGTCCTATGTACACCCAAATGACTTCTATACCTACTTTCCCATAAGAAATACAGTTTCGTCTCTGTGAGATTTCTATAATATACATTAATTGATTAATAATGTCTCTGTGACATAAATTCAGCACTGTTCTGAAAGATTTGAACAAACTCCAAAAATTCTAGATTTTTTAGAATTACAAGCCATCGTTTGACAATCCGTTTTGCATTTACAGGGCTCAATCAAAGACTGGCAAAGGTTGCTTCGTCATTTGTCGTGGGTACAGGTTACCATTCTCTCTTCATATCCAAATAAATTATAATCAATTGTCTGAAGCAGAGTTTGACCATCACTTGTCCACTATACATCTGAAACGTAGCTCTTATCAAATGTAAATGTAAAGCGTGTGATGTGCACATGATTTTCATTAAATTTAAATCAAATCCAATTTTTTACGAAATCAATATGAATCGGAGTTCACCAGCAGTTAATTGTTTTTTTGAAAAGAGGTGAAAACTGTTTCTAACTCCTTCAATTGTTCAATACTTAGATATAAATTTCTTGTATTTATATTAATATTATATTTATTTTCCTATATTGTAAATTACCTAAAAAAAATACCCTATTCTATGTATTGTTAGACCTCTTTCCATTTACAAGGCACATTATTTCGTTGAGTTGGTTTTTACGGGTTCAAATACCAACTCAACGAAACAATGTGCCTCGTACACACGACTTACACATACTAATTCGATTGTCTTTCTTAAATGGAAAGAGGTATACTTAGAATCACTTGAAAATGTGTAAAATTTATATGTACCCATTGAATTATTTTGTCTATCTTCATTTCATGCTTGCAATTGATTAATCTTGTCATAAATACAAGTTTTTGAGTTGTTTTGATGTCCTCATGAGGCAAAATGCAATAATCAAACAAATTAAACTAGTAAAACCAAAAACAAGTATTATATTTCCATACATGTGATTGTGAAGTTCTACAGAAAAAACGGAAACAGTAAATACGAAAAATTATTCTATCTCCGAAATATCCGAACACTGGAATGCAAGGAAATTAATAAATCTTGAGTGGTATTAAGTTCGGAGAAACGGCCGCTGAATGAGTTCACGAAACAGTATGGGGCAATTCTAAAGAACGTAGTCTGCCGCCTGTCTGATGGCCGCGCTGCACAGGCCGGAAGTCTGGAGAAAAATAATTCCTGTAATCGTAGTCATTCGAAAATAATTTGACTAAATGGTTAACTTTTTTATTGTTGTTTTTATTTCTTAAGTTAGTTCATATTAATTTAATTAAATTGTCTAATTAATTATAGTACATACTGACATTTACATTCTATAGGTACTCTATAATACTCTTACAATCTATAATACTACCCTTGAATACTATAATATATTAGGTCCTTACATATGAAATTGGCGTTTTGCCGTACTGGCAAATTTGATCTCAAATATCTTCTCTTTGGTTAGGAATTCCAAATCCAAATGTATACAGCTATTTACTCATGTATTTGTGTTTTGAAAATTATAATTCATTTGTTTTTTCCTCAATTGTTTTTTTCTTTGCGTCACTCAGTTTACAAAATGAAAAACTTGAAATATCGCGTTATTTACGAGTACGAGTTCCACTGTGGCACCAGTGCTGCAGAAACGGCTCGAAGGATTAATGATGTGTATGGCGACGGGGCCGCAAAAGAAAACACAGTGCGTTTTTGGTTCCAACGTTTTCGTTCTGGAAATTTCAACCTGCAGAACAAGCCCCGTGGACGGCCGGAGACCAAAGTTGATAATGAAGAATTGAAGGCTATTGTGGAAGCGGATCCATCGCAAACCACATCCGAGTTAGCTGCAGGCTACGGTGTTAGTGATAAAACTGTTTTAATCCACTTGAAGCAAATTGGTAAGGTGAAAAAGCTTGAATGGTGGGTACCTCACGAATTGAGTGAAGCAAATCAACAAACGCGCGTTGACTGCTGCGTTGCATTACTCAACCGGAACAATAATGAAGGGATTTTAAATCGAATCATTACCTGTGATGAAAAATGGATCCTGTACGATAATCGGAAGTGCTCATCGCAATGGCTGAACCCTGCCGAACCAGCCAAACCATGCCCCAAGCGAAAATTGACTCCAAAAAAGTTACTTGTGAGCGTTTGGTGGACTAGTGCTGGTGTCGTTCACTACAGCTTTCTTAAATCTGGCCAGACGATTACGGCAGATGTCTATTGTCAGCAACTGCAAACCATGATGGAAAAGCTAGCTGCTAAACAACCGAGGCTGGTTAATCGCGCTAGGCCACTGCTGCTTCATGATAACGCTAGACCACACACTGCACAACAGACGGCTACCAAATTAGAGGAGCTTCAATTGGAATGTCTTAGACATCCACCGTACTCTCCGGACCTTGCCCCAACAGATTACCATTTTTTTCGAAATTTGGATAACTTCTTGCAAAGGAAAAAATTCAACTCCGATGGGGCAGTCCAAACCGCCTTCAAAGATTTTATTGATTCCCGTCCGAATGGTTTTTTTAGTAAAGGGATCGATGAACTACCTATGAGATGGCAAAAGTGCATTGATAGCAATGGTACATACTTTGATTAAATAAATATATTATAATAAAAAAAAATCGGCTTTGTGTTCCTCCCATACTAAACGCCAATTTCATATGTAAGGACCTAATATAATATACTATATTAACTCTACACTATTTTTAGTCAATTTTTTTTATCAGTCTTCCAAGAAAAAAAATTTTTTAAAACATATTCAAAATTTGCTGCCAAAGTTAATTTTGTGCCTAAAATATCACGCAAATATTTAATTTCATCCACTTTCAATAACATCACCGTCAACATTTAAAATAAGTTCTTTAATTAATTTTGTCAAAGTATAGAAAATGTCCGCAAAAACATTCGAGATATGCAATCTACTCGTAGTTGAAATATGCCGTCTTTGTCTAAATATCTGATTTTGAATTCTATCAAAAGAATGGTGGAATATTTTCAACATGATTTACAAAAAAACGTGATACATGAAACGTACCATCCTTGCATATATGTTTTTTTTTTTTTAAAAAAAAATAGAGATGCGAACACGGAATACGTGTCGCATCAATATTCTTACTATTTTCAAACTAAGCTAAACGCTTGTGCTATGAAAATAGGACTAACTTGCTAGTCTGGGCTGAGATTCGAACCCGCGACCTTTGGATCTCGAGGCGAGTGTCCTATCCACAAGACCAACAAGCTACTCTAGCTAATTAATGTTTAATAATGCATTTATGGTTTAATAAAATAAATAATTAAATATTCGTAATCTTAATTAAACATATAAAATTCCCCGGTCTCTCTATTGACAGATGATAATATTGTCACGGATCGTGGCTTTGGGAGACAAATGAAAACACTGGAAATTAAGTAACTATTTTATTAATTAATGATTAATTGATTATCAAATTAACGAAGTCACTTGACACGAATTAAATTAATATATTATTAATAAATTAAGCGTTGTTTAGTTTACAGAGTGGAAGTTCATGATTAACACAATGATTTATACACAACATTTTATTCCACTAATTTGAGTTATATAAGCCTAAGCGCTTTCGTCATTCCTTTAGGTACTTTCTATTTATCGGCCATATTGATTTACAATTAGTTCTAGCCTCTGAAGATGATGGTTGTGTCCATCGAAAGCACTTAGGCTTATATAACTCAAATTAGTTGAATAAACGTTGTGTTAATATATTATTCTTAAAATGTCACTATTTCGCAATTTATCATTCGTCTGTAAACACTTTGTTATCGCTGGGAATACTTTATTTGCCACTGCTAGAGCATTCCATCCAATTCTCATACGTAGCAGTTGCATTTATTTATTTCGCCACTTAGGTACTTCGCTCGAATTATTTCGCTTAACATCTTTCACTAATTCCACGATTGGCCATCCGCAACTTATTTCACATCAATAAAAGTTTAAAAACAAATTACATACGCGCAGCTGTCAGTCCTGCTTATATATGCAAAACGCTGATTTTGAACCTCCTAGATTATTCTTTTTTCGCTGTTCAAACAAAACAGCAGAATTGCCAAGGCGAATAGGAATGAGCTGGGCCGCTTTTGGCAAACACATTTTGGCAAAGCATATTTTCGAAAATACAGAGATCCCAATTAGCCTAAAAAGAAAAGCCTTCATATCTTGTATACTGCCAGTGATGACATATGGAGTGGAGACAATAACCCTAATAAAGAAAAGTGTAGAAATGCTCAAATGCACGCAGCTATCCAGGGAGAGATCCATGGTTGGTATTGGCCTGAGAGATGATAAAATTAGTCGGAGAACTAGAGCAGTGGATATTATGAATGGTGTAGCGAAGCTAAAATGGCAATGGGAGAACCTTAGGAGAATAAAAGAGGCATTGGAAGACCTCAGAAGAGATGGGCTGACGATATAGCCGATGTAGGGGGAAGGGGGGGAATATATGGCTACAACAAACCAACAGGATGGAAGGGTATGGAAGAGGTCTATATCCAGCAGTGAAAAGATGAAAGCTGAATAAGAAAAAGAAGAAGATTATTCTAGTGTTTACTATAATACTATAATGTTCTCATCGTTTCCAGAGGCTTGTAGACGTTCCACGAATGTTATAAAATAGATAATACGAGAGTATAGTAGAAGGTGCTAGAGAATTCGATCTTTTTGTTGTCATCGACAACTCAAGTGTAAATGAGAATACGCGCTGTTTTTAACGCAAACTAAGTTTATTGGATTACCTGCTGTATACACACATTCTATATTTAAAATCTGTTATTGGGCAACAGCCCAGATGATGTTCCCAAAAAGATTCAAAACCAGATAGCGTAATTGAAGATCTTCATAGATAATTAACAAAAGAAACGACAAATTCAAAGTGCGTGAAATTACCGCCATATTCGTGCCACCGCCATTTTGTTGATGTGCATTTAACCCAAGGCCATGATTTATGATTTGGTGTCATTGAAAAATGCTTTCCACCCGTGATGAGCTGCTAATGTGTTTCCCGCCGTCGACTGGACGCCGCGCAGGCAGCTTATGGAGCATTGTGGGAGAAGCAGACAGCCGCCATTAGGCAAACTGCGCGGTCTTGCTTTTTGAATAACGAATTTAAACGATTTACTATTTAGAAAACGTGACTTTTGTGCCGTAAAACGATTAGAGATGTAGTATGTGCACCGTTTCGCTAAAGAAATATTTTACACTCTCAGTAAAGAATCCAAAATCATTCGAAACACATTCATACATGTTTAGATGCATTTTTTTTAACAGTTTATGATATTAATGTTTTATTGACAAGTTTTAATTGTAAAACATAGTGCTATAAATGATTTAGAAAGATGTACAGAAAAATTATATCTTTTGGAAGATTATTTTATGGCTAGAGTTTTCTGGGATATTCTACCGTGTCCCATTGCAGGGTCCATCATCAAAGCTGATATTGTTATAAGTGTTGATTATATTGTGGTTAAGTATTGGCTTGCTATACGTAACCAGCCATTGTAGCCAGTACTTAGCACAGCATTGACAACCATACCCCGCTTTCTATTATTGTATTGCGAGCCAATACTTAATCATCGCAACACATCAGCCTTGATGATGAAAACCAACCTGCAGTGGGACAGAAAGATCGTAGAAACATCCCAGAAAACTCAAACCGGAAGATACTGAACGGCCGGGATATCTAAGAAAAATTTTGGTTATCCACCGCCCGGCTTGGGAACCCGGAACTTTTCCTAACTTTCGCCGTAGCAACCATTTAAAAAGAAAATCTAAATTAAAATAAAAGAAATATTGATTCATCCCGGTGTTATATCTATAATATTTTATGGATCAATTACAATATAAAGTTGATATCTAATTTCAAATGTGTCACGCAGGTTTATTGTATACTAGTTGTTCATATCCTGCGTTGCATGGGTTAAGGATTAAGTTGAAAATAAATTTGTGAAGGGAAACAAAGATTCCATTGGTTTGAAAAGCCTCTAATTAAAAAAAATTTCCTTTTAATCAAGGCTGGGATGGATAGGATGCCTAGGGAAGAAATGTGGCCTTTTTTTCCGTCGAGAATATGTATGCAAAATTTGAGTCCGATCGGTCGAACGGTACAGATTTTCAATCAAAATATATCATGGGGAAAGGAAGGGGTAAAAGGGGAAAGAGAAAGGTCGTCTTTTTTACCCGCCGGGTCCTAAAGAATGAATTTCCGAATTTTGTGTCCGATTAGTCGAACGGTACAGATTTGCTTTGAAAATATATCAAGGGAGGGGAAGGGATAAAAGGGGAGGTGGGGAATATAGCATATTTTACGAATTAGATGATTCATTTATTCTGAAGTTACCTTTTTTAGATCAAAACAGATGTAGATACACTATAATTATTTAAATACTACATTTTTTCACTGACTCCGTAAAATGTACGTCTTTCGCGACTTAGGACGGGTTTGGTTAACTCTTATTGAAAATGTGCCGACGGTTACGAATTAATGTTTAATCCCATCCACGGCATTATAACAAAGTTGAGAAAGCTTTTCCTCTTTTCTGAATGGACATTCCCTTGTCACTGTGGCCCCTTCTATCAATCTCTATTCTGCGTCAGATCTTTTACTTTTCAGTATCTTCTGCATCTTCAACACCTGGCTCCTGAAAGTTTTCCTCGGTCGTCCTCTTCATCTCTTTCCTTCTAGCGCCACGGTTACAGTCTTATTTGTTTCATCCCCAAGATAAATCTATTTTTCTCTATTCCTTCAAAAATATCGTCATTTCGCTTCTTTTCCGTCCATGTATGAGTTTCATACAACGAAATATTCAACTCGTTGCATAACGGACCTCTGCATACGGTATCACTTAATTTATATGAAATACCAAGCAGTAGGTACCTACCTTGCACATTCCACAATGTACCTCGATAAGTAGTTGATACCAGAACTAGATTTCACTAGATTAAATACTGGATTCAAAAGCATTATTGAGGTGAGCATTCACCTAATAACTTATCTTTACATGCATAATACATTTATGGTTGTGTTTCTTGTTGCGAAGGTTGCGAAAATGGAGTATCAAATAGGGATGGCTCAGAATTCTTTAAATCATTGATTTGTTTGTCCATTATTATAATATTCTATAGATTCGAAATCCGGACCCTGCTATACATAAAAAGAATTAACGTTTTGTAAGTGTGATGCGTGCAAAGAGAGCTTAAAATTCTCCGGTCATTATGCAGGACAAATATACACTCGTCTACACCATATACAATACATACATACATACATACTTGTGATATCGATCTTCTTCTTCTTCATGTGCCCTGTCGGGTCCCCCCGTCGTCGGCGATCATCTGGGAGAAAGGAGAAAGAAGCCAGGAGAGCCGCCTTCTTCCGACCCCTCTGCGACCCTCAATCTTCCTCTTCGTGACGAGCTGAAGGATGGAGTACTTTTCTCCTCTCATTATATGACCAAAGTATGAAATTTTACGGAGCTTTACTGTGTTAAGTAACTGTCTGTATTTGCTCAACGTAAAACTTCAATATTACTAGTCATGTCAGTCCAAGATATCCTTAACATTTTACGATGTATCCACATTTCGAACGCCTCTAGGCGATTTAAAGTATTCAGTATTCAGCGTCCACGCTTCAACACCGTAAAGTAAAATTGACCATACATAGCATTTGATCAACCTCTGAACTTCAAGTTTAAGTCGTCATTACAGAGTAGACTTTTCAACTTATTAAAAGATGCACGGGCTGTCTCTATTCTGCATTTGATCTCCGTATCAGGGTCCAGATTGTCAGTAATATTAGGTACTGCCAAAATATTTAAACTGTTTTACTCTCTCAATGTTGACACTCTTTAATTGAAGGCACACATTTGGATGATTCTCTCCGCTAAGAACCATAAACTTGGTCTTGCTAATATTTATGTTTAGACCATAATGTTCGCCAGTGCAATTAATTTTACTGAGCAGTTGTTGCAGGTCTTCAACACTATCTGCCAGCAAAACGGTGTCATCAGCATATCGGATGTTGTTGATAGCCACACCGTTGACTTTCACGCCAAGGTTTGTATTATCTAGCGCTTCTTTGAAGACCATGTCAGAGTATAGATTGAACAATGTAGGACACATCCCTGTCGGACTCCACGCTGAACAGGAATGCCTCGTGAAGTGGCTCCATTGTCAAGCTTAATAATAGCGTTTTGCTCCCAGTACAAGTTTTAAATTATTCTCACATCCTTCTCATCTATATCACATCTTTGTAATATTTTAATTAAATCTGTGTGTTTTACTCTGTCAAATGCTTTTTCGTAGCCTATAAAGCAAGCATATATATCTTTTCTTTGGTCATAGCATTTTTGCAACAAGATATTTATTGTTGTCAGCGCTTCACGGGTACCAAATCCATGCCTTAACCCAAATTGAGTATCATCTAGGTCACGTTCGCATTTATGTCTTATTCTGTCATGTATTATTTTCAAAAATAGTTTTAGGACATGGCTCATAAGACATATAAGGCGATAGTCATTACACTTCTTCGGGTGTTGCTTTTTGGGTAGAGTGATAAACATTGATTTCAACCAATCTTGGGGGATAATCCCTGTGTCGTATATTTTATTAAATAGTCTAAGTAGGCAGTCAATATTGTTTTCATTTAATAATTTGATAACTTCTATAGGAATTTCATCAGGTCCGCATGCTTTTCTAGTCTTAGAATTTGCGATGGCATGCAACAATTCTGATTTTAATATTACAGGACCTCGATTAGTTTCTGTTATTTCAATATCAATGCGAGAGTCTTGGAAGAGAGTTTTAATATAATCCTCCCATGTTTTTAAAATTACAGAATCATCCAATATCAAATTATTAGATTCATCTGTGAGACATGTTGGTTTAGATTTCTTATTAAGACCCGTCAATTCTTTCATTTTCTTATGCATATTAAATGCATCGTGGATCTGATCATATCGTTCTAACTCTTCATATTGTCTTTTTATCCATTCTTCCTTAGCTCTTTTGATCTCGCTTCTAATAATCCTTTGAGAGTTTTTGTATTCGCTGCTATTATGATTCCTGTTATATTACTGCGTTGTTCCATCAAATTTAATATGTGTCATCCATTGCTTTTTACGAATTTGATTTTTAGGTTTCGGGTTTTCATTGCAGGTGACATTTATAATATTTTTAAGATCATTCCACGGTTGTTCAACTGAGTTGACATTATTATTGTGTTGTTGTAATTTTTCATTTAATTTAATGGTAACTATGTTTTTGATGGATATGATTTCGATAACCATTATGAATCATCTAAAATCTTCACAAAGGTTCTAAAAATTTCTAGAACCATTTATTAAGCCACGTATTCACTAGGGGACAAATTGTCCCTAAACATCCCGTATAAGAAACCCGGAGTTCTTTAGAATAAGCCAGCAATCTAATAATGTTAGTTATTTTTTTCCCATCACAAGAATGTGTCGTACTTACAATACATATTGTCTGACCGTAATGTCGATTTTGATATTTTTGCAGACACTCTATCATCATTCAAAATGTCACTCCTACACAACATTCATTTTATTGACGATAACCTAAACTTATAGAACACATTAATTAACCAATCATTTAGTTACATATTTTTGCATGTTCACATTGCATTAATACTCTAAAATATACATTTACAATTATTTAGTTACATGTATTTACATGTTCCTTCATATATATTCTAAAATAAATATATATATGTTTATGCATTATGCTAGAGCAGGTCGAAGACACTTGTAATTGGGATAATGGGCAGTCTTAATTAATAATGTATTATTCTTTACGTATCTTTATGTACCCATTATTCTGTTAATGTCTCAAATAAAATTAAAATAAAATGTATTTCAAAATCTGGGAAGTATCATCCACAAAAGGCAAAATGATTAGAAATATGCACATGACAGAAAATTTGCATCTTGAAAAAATCCTCGTGCCTTGGTATGATGATATGTGACATTTGAAATGTTGTTTTAAATGTAACGAGTGTTACATTTAAAAGCTTGCTAAAATTTTGCGGGTACGTAACCCGCAAATTCATTGCTTTGAGATGAATTATTCATATTTTAGTTCATAAACAATAACAAAAAACATGTTAAAAAATATTTGTAAAGTACAGAGCAAGATGAACCTCGACTGCACCAGAAGTATGCTCCACTCTAAACATTTCCCTCCGTTTGAAGGTCATCAACTATATACACAGAGAGGTTCAATAAACGATCGAAGGAGAACTAGATTAATGAAACAAATGCGTTATCAACACGTATGTGAGAAATACAAGTTCACATCCGACCAACGCGGTAACTTTCGATTTGGTGTTCACATATGCGCGATAAAAAGAGATTTCTCTTGGCATCGGTTCTCGATTCATATAAGAACAAGGATATTACCGGCGAGAATTTTAACGACCTTAAAATTTTATAACATGTTTTATTGTGAGATTTACAAATTATTTTTTTTTTTTAAATCGCTTATTTATTGCATTCTAACAAATGCCTCACACCGTAGATAAAATATTATGAGAAAAGTAACAAAAAATGTAGGAACCTACCGTAAATGTATTCATTGACATTTAAACAACCGGCCACATTGTGAGAAATCTTGTTATTTTATTTGGGTAATAATTTCGACGTATTTTGAAATTTCGTGGAATGGATGTTCAACGCACGAAACACGGAACAAAAGAAAACTAGAACAAATATTAAATGCCAAAAATGTACATTTCTAATAATTGAAAAAAGAAATACAAATATTTAACGCCGAGCTGAAATCTAAGTTGAATTGAAATTCACATACTAAAAATTTTCACACTCGAATAAAGCATTGTTCGCATTAGGTTTCGTTCAAATAATACAGTTACTATAGTGTTCTAGCGGTTCGTACTCGGCATTGCCCGGGATTTAGATTTAGTTATAATTTAAATTAGTAATTGGGAGATGGTGAAAGGGTGAAGATTTGTTTTGCACAGGGGAAAAAGAGTAAAGATGTATGTATGTATTTATGACATTTAACTTTTTATATTTAAACAAAATTTGGAACAGATGACATTCATGATAGTTCACATAATATGTCGTTGGAGATGAGTAGGTTTCATAACTCAATCAGTTTAAGAGAATAAAATTTGTGACGATTGCATTTAATATGATACTCATTTCCGTAATGGAAAGGAGATGAGGCGGCCAGAGAAAGAATTTATGCAGGATTCTAAAGAGAAACTAAGCAAAAATTGGTCAAAGTGTATATTTAGTATTGCATAGAGAACAGGCAGATATGTTCATTTAAGTATATGCATACCTTTTTTACTGCCTTAATCCTTGTACATGATATAAACGTCAATATCAATCTCGAAAATTTTAATTGGTCACAATTTTTATAGCGTACATAGCGTATAAAATACCAATATAATTTTTTCTATGATTATTGACGAGATTGTCACCTTTTACCTGATGTAACATTTATTTATTTACGTAATTTGTAATTGGTCTACTGTAGCTTTTATAACAAATGCATTGAATGATAAAAATCTGTTAATCTATCAAGTGTCTGAGGGAGATAAATCAAGACAGTTTCTTAGATATGAATACTTGAATACCTTGGACAGGTGTGGTTCAAATCCGCTTGCAAATGCAAATCACCAAATGGCCATAGAAATGCCTTGTTTTCTCAACTCACAATGTATGCGTGCACATACATTGTACGCTCCTATACATCGGTAGTATTGCTCGATTAATTATCGTTCAAAGTGTGTGTTTTATTATGAGTGTTTTTTTCTCTTTGCAGGTAACGTTTCCATCTCAAGACGTGTATCCCCCGGCGGTGTCGAACATGTTGGAACGGTTCCATCAATCTCCCACCGAATTGAGGTTAAAATATCTGGTAGATTTTTTCACGATTCGTTTAATTTTTATTTGCACTATTTGGTATCTACACGCACGTGACTGCTATATTTTATCGGTTAACTTTTGTTGTTTTAGAAGATGAATTAAGTTTCTTTATTGAATATTCTTTCATTATTAAAGGTAAAATCGATTACGATATTAATAACGCCTGCTTATTTAACTAATAATAAAATATACAAACAGATAATGGGCCTATTCTCATCCTCATTGTTGTAATTTTGTACACTTCGTTAATTTTGACGTGATGGATATAATTATTAAATCAAATATATGCTTACATTATTTTAAGAGTGAAATTTTTGTTTCTTACCTACCTACTAATTTCTTAATCCAAAGTGTCTGATTATTAAATTTTAAATGTATTTGAGCTGTGATAGAAATATTGATAATTGACACATTTATTAACTAGCACATCACTAACCTTAATATTAATAATAATCAAATAATGTATATTCTATGCTGCGTTTGATTTTTGCAAAATATGCGTATGGTTTTTCTCTGTTAGTTTGCAAACTTTTAACTCCAAGTTTATAATTATTATTTTCTTCTTATTTATTATTAAATATTTCAACAAGCCAAGTAATGCTTTTCTTTTCTCTTCATTTTTTTTTAATATTATGAAAATAGTATACCTACCCACCTACACTATGTATATACATTTCTGTCATTTTTTGTCTTCGTGAAATTCGAGTTTGTAAGGATATATGTCATGGTTACCATTTTTTCTCCTGTATTCAATATTCTTCTCCTTGTAAAATGTATGTATATCTTTTAATTTTAATAAAAATAAAATAAAGTGTTTATGATGTTTATAGAGGAACGTCGGACAAAATTATTATTTCAAAAACTATCAAACAATTTATCTTTGGTTTTCTATCTTTGAATCAATCGACGTGATTTGTACAAAGTTTGTTAGTTTTTTAAATTAATAATAAAATAAATTTATCACTAATGATACGAATTCGGACAACAATAGTGTGTTAATGTGTTTACTGCACATCCTTTGTAGGTTTACAAACAGTTTTATTAATTAGGTAGTTTTAATTAATTATATGAAGATTTTAGAAGAAAAAAAAATTAAAAAAAATTAGACATCGAAACAATAACGAAGCTTCAAAACAAATATTTCAAATAAAAATGTTTTTTGCTCCGCTGTTTTTAGTATTAACTTTACAGTTAGACATAACCAATATAGAATTCAAAAGAAGAACGAATTTATAGTAGGATGCCTTAGTAATAACAATTTCTCAGAATTCGCTAACCATTTTTTATAAGCCATACATTTAAAAAACAAAGACGAATTAAAATTTTACATATAAATAATAGAGGTTTCAGGTTAGATTATTGGTAAATGTTAAAAATCAAAAATATCTAATATAAGTGAAAATGAAATGAATTTAACGAATAATCTATTATTAAATATATATATATTCCATATTTCATACTTCCTATCAAAGTCCACCCCACAAATGAAGCCGCAAACATGGCCACTCCCCACTTAACATTTGAAATATTTACAAATTTAATTTATGGAACTGTTATTGTGCGCCCGTCAGTGGTATCGAATCCGGTATACGTTACAAACATTCAATGTGGTATATATGTACAAAGTATGTTAGTTTTTTGAAATTAATAAAAAAATACTTTGTTTATGTGGTTAATAAACAGCTGCACGGTGAAGGACCGTATAAATAACTTGATTAAATAAATTCATCAGTATGGATGAATGGTGTTGACTTCCATATAGGGATGTGTCGCCTTTTCTGGTTTGCCATTTACAATGTCTCGGCCTTGTAGGCTTCAGTTCCAATACCAGAGGGACGTGCAATCCTCCGCCGGCCCATACATCGCAGATGCACTTCTCTCCAAAACCACTCGTCACTTGTATTGTCTTCGTCAATTTATGTCGAAATTTATGGTCAACTCATTGATATTTAACACAGCAAAGTGATAGAATTTCAAGGCGATGGGTATCTGGTATTCAAAAGATATCGACACTTTTCAGAATGGCTTTCTATAAACAATGTAGTGATTAATGTAAACATTATTTGAGTCTCCCATATCACTCCGTTCAATGGTAATTAATACATTTTGAAAACGGAATCCACACCATCGGGAACTAACTAAATCGGCAAACTTCTGAAAGGTTGTTTATACTTTCTGTTATCTAGAGCTATAAACCGTATACTAGCGATGGTTAAACCGTTATTTTATCCGGTTATATATGTTATTTGAGCTTTGTATATAATTGTATCGATTATCAGTGAATGAGATAAACTCGTACATAGGTTTCCTGTCAAATTGCGAAAATTCAGTTACCAATCATCAATCCTCGAAGATTACCTGTACCGCAAAATTAAGCTATGAGAATAAATACAACATTGAAATTTGCCTTCAAAGAGATAGTATATTTCGACGTTATGGTATTTCATTTTAAAATCTGCTTATAATATATTATGTGTAAATTTTAGATACGAAAAATTAAAGTGCATATCTCTTCGTAGAAAGTCCATAGTAACGGTTTTTGGTTGTAAGCGAGTTAGGTATTTACAAATAAAAGTTTTGTAAAAAAAAGTAAACCACTGTTCCGACTACACCACTGCTTTTTATACACATACATAATGAACCGTAAAAATACAATTTGTTGGCAAACTCGCAAACTTACTTAACATATTTTATTCTTACTATTATCATCGACTTTTAAGGGGGACAACGACTTTAAAAGAGGACGTAAAGGGCATCGTATGCATTCATCGTCTTCTATCGACCTGGAGTCTTATATAATATTTTTAAACCCGTTTTCTTTAGTGATAGAGATATGACGGTTTAATAGAAAAGCTAATACCAGTAATTGTGTAGAAACGGAAGACATACTACAGTCGCCGTAAATAGCGATGCGTGTTGCGAGGAACGGACACACGAGTATTATATTTTATCATACAGATGAATACTAAAATAAATTGTATGAATTCGTTATACAGAAAAAAATATTCGGTTACCATCGTTTACAGCGTAAACAAAAATAAAATATATTTTATATCGTATATTTAAAAAAAATTGTATCGAAGATAATCCAGATTTAATATTAAAGGTATAATTTTTTTAATTATTACAATATTAATTAATACAACATTATTTGTTACAATATTATTACTTAAATTTATAACAAGAAATGCAATAATAATAATAATCATTCCAATTAAAATAATTTCGTTGTCTGTCTGTCTGTCTGTCCCCGTAACTTCTTAAAAAATTCGTTATTCGTAAACAAAATTACAATTTTTTAAAAAATAAAATAAATAAAAACTTATTCCTTAGCAATAATAGCCATAAAAAGTACCGTCATTTTTGACGGAATTCAGCTAGTATCCTAATAATAATAGTGATCCTGTCAATGCTCTTCATCAGTTGAAACAATTACGCGAAGAAAATAAATTTTGATCTAAATTGAATAGTATATTTTTATATGAATATAATGGATTTTAATATAATAACATTTATTATACATACCTTAGAAATATCGGAAAGCTTAAAAATGGTTTAATAATCATTATTATGTGTTAATATGTTACATTTATATATTGAATTTAAAATAACAATTCACCGCACGCGGTGTACATAACCAACAGCATACGTCAAGTGATTCTTGAATTGCTGTCTAGGGTTACGCGGTCTTATAACTTTGCCTCTTTCTCGCTCGATGCACATTATTGACTTTTATCGGCAAACAAAATATCCTTGAAATGACCAAAAAATTGACCTCTATTTCAAAAAGGAAAAATGCACGAACTGTTCATAATATTAAATGTTTAAAATAGGGATATTGTTAATTGTCGTTCTCCAGATTAGAAGGGTTGAGGGTTCGTATCAATGTGGTAAACAAATATTTTTTCGATAGATTTTTAAGTTTATGTCGTTAATTTATTAATTCAACTAATTTCTTTTAAGTACCACACAACTAGATACTAAAAAATAAAATATTTAATATTTTTGTACACTACCCTGATTTTTAGATTTTATTTCACACTAAATCGTCCCTTGTTAAGACTTGTAATTAATTAAAAAGCGCATCAAATTAGCAAAATTGGTTGCTTTATCACGGTTACGTTGAAAATTGTAGCGGGGAAAGCGGAATGCTATAAAAATGATCGAATTCACTTCACTAATTAAACTGACCTCATTTCGAATTTGACGAGATAAATATTATATATCGCATTAATCTGACATATTCATAATTAGACACTTTTGGCCAATTACCAGATAAAAAATAGCATCAGTTATATGCAGGGCCGCCTCAAACACTTTCGGCTCAGGCGTTCCGGGCAACTGAAAAACTAGGAAAAATCGCACAATATGAACAGATTATTTTAAAACGTTTTCATTATGATTTCCCATTTTATAGCTCTCTTATTTTTTTTCATAATAACTTTTTTGGATAATTCACACCTGTAAAATTATTTTCGTCTTCTTTTTCCTCTTTCTTTTCAGCGTATATTGGTTATTATCATTTTTTTTACCGTGGCACGAAAAAGTTCTACAATAGACTGGACAAACCATTGCATCGGAATATTTATGTCTCGCCACGATGTTCTCTTTCATCCACACCAAAAGACCGCATCGTACTCTTTGTAATCTAAAGTTGAAAATGTATCTGCAAAACATTTTTTTGCGGTAAAGATAAAATACCTTTAAAAATAAACACATAAATATAATATAGTTATTTTAAACATTCGATTTCAACTTTGTGTGTAGCCAAAATTTTACTGCCAAATTCCATATAGATTAAGAAAACTTTTTTGTGGTCCAAATCTTGAAGAAACTTATTTTTGATTTTTAAAAAGACTGAACACAGATATTTCAAAAATATTTTTTTTGCTTGATTGAATGTTATTCTTGTAATTGCAATTGTACTTTTAAAAAAAAATTATTTAGGTTTAGTATGATTTATATTAAATGTATTTTTTTTTCATTATTTTCTACACAACAGGCAAAATTTCATTATTTAGTCACGCGGAACATGTATCTTCCTCAAATTAATCATTGAGATGACATGTGTGGTATATTAAATAAAAATCTTCAAAAGTTGTGACATGTAGTGTTTTAAAATCCCTCCTAATGCCCTGGAAAAGGACTTATGACATACCTACAAATGGTCGAGGACGAAAACCAACTTTATTAAAAAATTATTTATTTTACATGGAGTCGTTTTTGAAAAATAGGTATATACCAACTCATGTACTCATATATATCTATCTTGATTCATCTTGAGTCATCCTGAGCTGCGGGTGGAAAATACTTATTTTAAAATTTCTAAGATACTTTCATTAAAATATGGTATTAAAAACTATTATGCCCCTCAGCGCCCTATGCGAACGCTGTTCAGCCCATACTTAGTCCTCCACTGGAAATGTGGATGGTTTGACCGAACTGTTTTAAATTGCACTTTCGTCGGCAATTCATTATACTTGCGGCGTTAGAATTAATTTGCATTGTAAGTTTTTAGTTCCTACTTACTCACTTTCTTACCATCACGCCGTTTCCCGCGGTGGAGTACCACCCACGGGTGGAGACAGAGAGGATAAAGCGCCACACTCCTCTGTTCTGACACAACTCTCGCCTCATCCAGTAAAATGATTTTGTGGTGACATTATTAATACAATTAATTAAAATTTACTTTGTTTTCACCACTTATTTGTTGAAAATATCAACACGTTTCGGGGCCAATGATACAATGTATCCTGACGAAAGGACCATTGGCCCCGAAACATTTGTTATTTTCAATAAGTGGTGAAAACAAAGTATATTTTTATTAATTATATTAATTTATGTGTTTCAGTTTTTTTAATGTAAGTATATAAACTTACAATACTTTGATTTTTTACATTGCTGATAAAAAAAAACCTACTGAAAAGCCAGTGGATTTTTTATTTTATATAAAAAAATATTTTGTAAATGATCAATTATTGAAAATACATATTATATTCTGTACCTACCCATAAACGTCAAACATGCTTACTTGTCAGAAAAGCCATAACACTCAAAATCATAAAATTAAAATATATTTTTCCACTTTCCCACAAATAGGTAAAAAACTTATTATTATATTCAGTACCAACCTGTAGAGGTACCCACCTAAAATTTGTAATTTAAAATAAAATCTGATACAGATCTAGTACCTATCCATCTACCAATGCTAAGCGCCCGTTTTTTATAATTCTAAAATAAATGCTATAAAATTTCTTCCTTCCCACCGTACTTACCGTACACATAATACACGCAACCAGATTTTATAGATTAATACGACTTCTAAATTAATGAAACTATTCATTGTTACCCTAAATTGTTAGAAAACAATTGCGATCCTTGCAAAAAGTACATTTTTTTTGTTGGTCAATTATTTTCAGCAAATTTATGTTGGTGTAATATTTCAACATGTTTTAATCAATTTTTGCCGAATGTTACGAGGTTTTCACAAAATAATTGCTATGAGATTTTAACAAAAATGCACTGGTTTTGCATATATTCTATCGGCTCACTTGACTTTCCTAGGGATTCGGTTTGCTTTATGTAGCGCAAAATTATCGCACATTAACTACGCCTCAAAAATTCGACCCCGGCATTCCGAACGTATTCACCGATGATGGAGGCTTGTATATTTTTACTTTCTCGCCCGAAACAAAATCGAATACACAAATAATATTTGTTTTATTATATCGTGATTAATTATGACACCATTTTGAATCCCGCAATGTTTTTTTGAATAAACAATAATACAATATTGTTGTTAATATCACGACCGGTCTTTCGGATTATAAATACTCGAAAAAATACTAGAATGTTTTAAAATTTAACACGCATCAGCTCTCAGATTTATACGGCCGTATTCTGAAAATAGCAATCTTAAGATTGTTATCCCAACACTTAATAGGCGAGAATAAAAGACAATAAACGATACGTCGGTATTTGTTTCTTTCAGTTTCTTCTTGAAAGAGAGGAGATAGACAACGAGACAAGGCGACGCGAGACATGGCCATTGTCCGTCAAACGTCAAAATATATATAATTCTTCAACGCGATAATCACAATATTAACATAATTTTACATCAGGACGCTGTGGGAGAAGAAATCAATAAGTGCATGTGAAATAATATTTTTTCTATAAGCTTTAAATACAGCTTATTTCATGTTATTTTAGTCGAAATATAAGAATTGTGAGGTTACGTTTGCGGTGGGTACTTCGGTAATCTTTTAAAGCTCTGTCAGACCAGACCGCCTGGATAAGAAGACACCGGAGAAATCAATTTTTTAAAGGCATTGCAGACATCGGACACCACAAATAAAGGTATTTAATTTGAGACAGATACACTAAAATATACAAATCTCCTTATTTTAGTAACACCGAACACCGACGTATACCTACACCTACACCTCGTTTATTTTTTTTTATTCTCGTCTATTATATGTTGGGATAATAATCTTATGATCCCAATATTGCTATTTTCGGAATACGACCGATAATATGAGGTCGCTGACATAAACGAGTATATTGATTATGTTTTTAATGTGGTAAAAAGTAAAATGGATCAATTTAGAAATTCTTACTCTATGATTGTGTACTTTACTGATTACTCGATTGTAATTAAGTTCTCTGTGATTGGTTTATATTTTTTAAATGCAATTCTCACACAAATATGAACGAAAGATGGTGCATATCAATACTTATGTTATTCCGTAGTACTTGAAACATAAGGTTTCTGGTTTCTTAAGAAAAGTAAAAATTAAAAACCACATTAACATGACCACTGCACAAGAAGAAAATATTAAATAAGATAACTTTTTAGAATGAAAACAAGATCAATCATGCATGGTGAATAAAATATCATAACTTTTAATAGTAAGCTTAAAATATATGTGATGCTTATACATTTTGTATTTGAATATACATATATATAATTGCACTTACATTAGGAAATACAAATTCCTGTATTACCTTCTTAAAAATAGTACAAAAAATGAACGTTTTTAATTATTAGTTTAAAAAGATTTGTGAGCGCCCCACTCCGCACGTCGTAATAAGAAACTGGAGAATAATGAAGCGAAGAATCGGGAGTACAGCGATGTGTATTTTTTATGGGAAACGAGTTTACGAGGAATTCCGTAAGTGGCCCGACTGGCCGCCTGACCCCCTTTCGGCTCGGGGCCCGAATGTGGGAACAGGGCGAAGCGGCAGCCACGCGCGCTCCCGCAGGGGCGCCGGCTGAGGACGCGTCACCACAGAAAGGGGTCAACCCACGGAGTATAAAATCGTACAGAGATTAACTAAACCCCTTATTTATGCCGTGGGATTGGGTACTTTGATGTCGCATGTCTGCTTAACTGTTGACGTGTCACTCATATTCCTATTCAAAATTTTATATTATATTTAGAGTTTATTATGCGTTTTATATAGTTGCCGGCAAACTTTTTGAAATTCTTTGACGTAGTGGGGGAATGCGCAGAAGACGAAATTTGGGTCTCGTTGGTGGAAAGGTAGATGCGCAAACTTCCCCCCACTGCGCCGTAGAATTTCAAGATGTTTGCCGGCTACTGCACTAACAATATCATAATAAACTCCAAATACAAAGTCGACCCGCTAAATAAATCCATTATATACAAACTCAATTGTAACGATTGGTCGACATTTTATGTAGGTAAAACGGCATTTTAATGTTGGAGTAGAGGAACATTTAAGATGCCTTAATAATAATAACTTCTCGGAATTCTCGAACCATCTTTTAGAGACTAACTGCATATTTAAAAAAGAAAACGGCATTAAGATTTTCATATAAATAATGTAGACCTTAGATTGGATTATTTAGAAATGTTAGAAATCAAGAAATGCCTGAACTCTAATGCCAATATAATTATAAGCAGCTTAATTCACGAATAACCAATTATTTGATACATTCTCTATTTTAGTGTCTATTTGTCTATCTCCTAGGACCTAACACTAAAAGATAGGACTAAAAGTTCACGCATTCGTGGTAGCCCGAGCATCACAAATAAACAATAAGCTGGAGGGACGACAGTTGAGATGGTACGGGCACATAAGACGGAGACCAGACCACACCGCGAAGTAGGCATGGAGCTTCATCGACAGTCAACCAGAGGAAGATCAAAAAACTCCCCGATGACTCGATGCTCCAAAATACTGCAGAGAATCGGACCGGGTAAAAGCGATACCCAAAACCGAAGAAGATGCAGCCTGAGAACGAGAAGAGCCGACCTCAACAGCCTGCCTAGGCGACGAGTTGGGACAATGCAAGGAAAAAGAAATACTTGTCAATCTCCCGTTCGTTCCTCCATCACTGTAGTCACGCCCCCATTTAAAAATGATTTTTTTTTACCAAAATAAGTAATAGATATTTAGTAGGTATGCGTCCCTCCTGACAGTGGTATCGAAACTGGTAGAAGTAAAGTTGTACAAAGTTTTTAGTTAATTAAAATTAATAATTATGTGGAAGCATAAAGTTAAACTGTAAACATCAAAAATAAAAATATTTTATGTTTGTATTTTATTAATGGAGGTTTATATAGTTCATTCGGAAACCAGTAGGTTTATTGTTTAATCATATAGTAAAAAGTATATACAAAGGTATTTATATTAATTGTTAAAATGTCAAGGAAAATGTTTAACATCCATCATAGTGACGCATGATGCATACAAATTGCCTTTGGGGCGGGGAAACGGACGTGATGATAAGTTAGTTAAAAATAATAATATTATAAATAATAATATTATAAATCATTCCAGTTTAACAAGTAAAAAACTAGGCTTGGGTTTGTCTCTAAAAAAATGTACATTTCACTCAACTAACTGGTCGGGACGCCGCGCGAATAGTTGTTATACTTTTACTATTTATTTATTTTTATTTGTTTAATTCGAGGAACAGTTCAGTCCAAATTTGAGCACTACTTTTATCTAACCTATAAATCAAAAATAACCGCTATGACTTTTTAAACACACGCCTACCCACTTTGGAACAGACTGAAAATAGTTTGTTTTTTTTATAAATGTTCAGTGAAATGAATGATTGCCGGAAATAGCTATAGCTCAGAATACCTACGTACATGTGTGTGTGTTAAAATAACCTACATGCCTTTAGTTCGCCATTTTAAAAACGCAATTCATACCGGTACTCGAATATATTGATAAATGTTATTTTATCCTGATGAAATGGGGCGAATAGGAAATGGATTTCATGTTTCTTAATTTTGCGTTGTTGTAAATACAATATAGCTTGCATAAGTCAGCCCACATCTGTGACGCTGCACAGAATACAATTATTCTAACAAACGAGTTTTTAAATGAGTTCAACATAAATATGCTGAAGGGTAAAAAAGGGTAAAAGGGTATTTCTCGAAGGTCTCGCCTGCGTAACAGTGGGAGGCGAATGAAATGTCTAAAATTAATTATCGTTTTATTTATTCACTTAAGTCACTAGACACGAATTTAATCGGAGCACCGTTCTTTAATTTACACTAATTTCATAATTCGCACTAAGCATCTCTCCTGAAGCTTCTCTCTGATATACTGATGCACTTTTCTTCAATCTCTCAGGTTCGCACTAGAAAACTTCTCGCTTGCCGATGGGTACCTACTCTCGTATTTTATGGCTCATATTTTATGGCTGGCCTTGCTTAGTTGGTTAGTTAATTAGTTTTAATTCTTAAAAAGAAGAGCAAACGATTTTTTTTTAAACTGGCAATAGAGAAACACAGCACTACTTGATCCCGATCTATCGCATGCATAATACATAATATGTAGATTCGCAACGACATTTTCTCGCTTATCGCACAGTGAAAAGATACATATCTATATATAATTAAAATTTGCAATAAATATTAAATTTATAAAAGAGAAAAATAATTGTAAACGCTCCATCTAGGAAATCAATTCAAAAATTTTACATCATGTGAAAACCTAAAATTAAAATACATACATGCATACTGCATTAATGCAATACACTTAACGTGTATACTTATACATGATTCTTTACGCAATAATGAATGCAGTTATTATGCACATGTGCGTATGTATGCTTCCATATTAGTCAAACTCAATGAATGAACAAATCTTAATTACTGTGGACTGCATAACACAACGCACATGTTCTCAAGTGCACTCAATATCGAATTTAGATACGCGGCCACGCAACATGCGTCACCGGAGTTAAAGCCATGTATTCACTAGGGGACAAATCGCAAAACATTCCGCTCGACATGTCGCATCAACATCTACGCTCATGTTTCGGGGACAATGACGCGGTCATTTGACGTGTACACACCGGGACTCACATATCTTGTCGCGGAAATGTCATCCGATGAGGTTATGGATGACAGCTGCGGTATCTCATTTGGCGAAAACGGGGTTCCGCGCAATTCGAAATGTTTTTTTGGGTCGCAATTTCAAATTAACGAGGTTTTACTGTAGTAAATTGAATATTATTAAAAACAAGGTCCTTTTTGCAAATAATTATTGTTTTCCAGACGTCGCGGAAATATATCGCCCTATGAGGTTATGATGATAGCCGCGTATCTGTTTATGTTAATGAGTTTATCGAAAAGTAAGAGGAGAAAAAAGAGGAGAATGCGAAATTATTTACTGCAAAGAGAAAGAAGGACGGACATTCTATGCGATCTTCGATCGATACAGCTCGATGAGTTCGAGAACGATTTCGTTTCCCCGCATTGTCATCTTGACAGATACAGCGCATGCGTATTCACTTGTAAACATACCACGTGGTACTGACGCTCCGCGGAATGTTGCAGTGAGTACGCTCGGGTACCGTGCGCATGGCAACGTTGCCACGGCACGTAGAAATGCCGCGCTATGTTGTGCGCGAGGTCGCGGAACAGTGCACGACGTTGCAACGTCACGTAGACTCTATGCCGCGCGTGCTGTTGAGGGACAATTTGTCCCCTAGTGAATACATGGCTTAATGCTGCCTGGACACAAAAAAATAGAATTTATTTGTTTTTCTATTCACACCGAGTAAAACAATGGGCGCTGTTTCTCATAGCCCCGTGCCCCATGTGACTTTAATCTGATTTATTATAGTATCACAGAGCACTTTCTAACGAACTTAAGATACCGTGGTAAGTAAGCTTCGTTTATGATCTCGAGTTGATCGGCTGTGTGCGGGTGGTCCCGGTTGAGTGCATTAATACGCTGCAGTTTGGTTAACCTTTCTATTCAGAATATTTTGAGTTTGTTCAAATCTTTCAGAACAGTGCTGGATTTATGTCACAGAGACATTATTAATCAATTAGTGTATATTATAAATTGAATTTTGAAAATTGAATTTCATTACACACAATAAAGTATATTGCTCTCAAAATTCCGTAAAAAATCAATGTAGATTTTCTCATTAGCGACATCTGTGGGGATTTAGGGGAATGAAAATGGCTTTGTACAGGCCGCATGGAAAAGGCGCTTACAACTCATATATGAAAGCTTTCCACGCAATTTGAACATATATACAACTTCCAAAAAATGAATAAGCATGGTATATTCTATCATGGGTGGAAATGGCGAATGTTACAATTGTGTAAAGTGATCACTTAAGCCAACCATAAAAAGACAGGTCATAAGTCCTGTGTACACCCAAATGACTTCTATACCTACTTTTCCATAATTAATACAGTTTCGTCTCTGTGAGATATTTATAATATACACTAACCTTTCTATTCATGCGTCGGGTTGATAAATGATTTTTAGAAGCACGTTTTACATGATACTGTAAGCGTACATATAACACAGCAGTGGCGTGCACTAGGCAAGAATTTAGATTATGCTATGTTTGTTTCTATCTGTACGCATACATTGTGAGTGGAGAGAAAACAAGACATTTCTAAGACCATTCGATGATATGTATTTGCAAACAGATTTGAAATAGCACATTAATGAAATATACAAAGGCGTTGCCTTGTTGAGTGATATTTTTTTAAGGCTTTTTTAATCGTTTTCACCGCTAATGGAAACAATTTCACCACTCGTATCATTCCTGTATAAACGTCTCAAAATCTCTAGAATGACGAATACCGAACATGCGCAAATCTATTCCTTTCATATCTTGCATTTTAATTAGCCTATATAATTGATTCCCCCAGTAAAAAATATACATTTTTACATGCAGCTGAAAAGAAATAACTGAGATTAAATTATGTTACAGTTGCCGGCAAACTTCTTGAAATTCTTTGGAGTAGTGGGGGAATGCGCAGAAGACGAAATTTGGGTCTCGTTGGTGGAAAGGTAGATGCGCAAACTTCACCCCACTACGCCGTACAATTTCAAGATGTTTGCCGGCTACTGTATATTCAAATTTAAAAACAAAATATTTGGAGCTACGATATACTAATCAAGCTACATGAGCTTATACTCAGCATTAACGGATGTAATGAGTAGGTACACCATAACGCTAAGTGTGCATAAAGATGCACAAGGTAAAGTAAAGGAACTGAGCGATCATGTCAGCATTAATATCATGTCAGCATAACAATAAAAGTAAAGGAACTGAGCGATCATGTCAGCATTAATATCATGTCAGCATAACAATAAAAGTAAAGGAACTGAGCGATCATGTCAGCATTAATATCATGTCAGCATAACAATAAAAGTAAAGGAACTGAGCGATCATGTCAGCATTATAGCACCCGAAATAGCACCCGACAGAAGATCATATGAGCTACCTACCCACCTCTTAAATTTTACGGTAAAATGAGCATTTTATCATGCATATACTAAAAAAAATTAAAATCCTTTTATACTTTGGTAGCTTTATAAACCTATTAAATGTTTTGAACTGTCTGAAAAGCACACAGATGTTTTTTTTTCAATTTTTAAAAATTTGCTATATAATCCATGGGACTGCCGCTTTATTGGACTCCCCACATCGGTTCATGGCCCATGTGTAGGTATAACATATATGTATAGGTAATTATAATAATTTAAGGGTCCGGAAGCAAAAAGAACCACTACCCAATTTTCCGAATTTATATGCTACAATAATATTCTTCCAAAATATACAAAACTGCCACATTAGCCAAAAAATTATTTTTGAAACACGTCACCCTCTGGTTTCGTCAATTGGATAGTGGCGGTGTTGTTTTTGAACCCCTCTATGGCAAAAGGACTCTCAATAGGCACGGCCCTAATTTTCCAGTAGGGCCTCTCCAGCCTATACACAGCCAGCTAATCTTTCATGAGAAAAGTGATGCAAAATATGTTATTGTCGAAATTTATATGTCGGGGTTATAAAAATGTGAGTTTTTAGCCGCTTAAAAAATTTCTCCTTCCGATAATAGCAATATTGGAATCTTAAGATTGTTAATAATCTCAACATCCCAATATTACTATATTCAGAATACGGCCGATAGTCTCGTGCCCACATCAGTTTGTTTTTCGTTTCAAAATCTCATTAAATTTAAATGTACCAAACAGTGCGATAAATCGCCCTTACTGCGACAGCTGTTATTCGTCGATCCTTACTTGTGTATGTTTGACGTACGGCAACATTCCACCGGAACTGTATTCCACTGTAGACAACTCATTTTTATACAAATATTGATACATATAAAATATTATTATATATTTACACATTTACATATTTATATTAGGTATGCAAAATTATCCAAATATGCAGAATACTTACGTGGGTTTCGTTCTATGATTTCACTGTTTGTGTGGAATTTATTGTATGTTTATTATATGATCCAATTCAAAATTTTTTCTAACCTGTGTCGTAGGCAAATGGGGAACGCGGAATAGGAGAAAGTTGATCTATGAACATTGAAAATAGTAGTATTCGTAGACCCCACAAGGGTGAGGGAGCTGCGGAGCCTTATTTTTTACTATTTGTTACGAAATGATCAGTTCTGTTCTACGCAGGATTTGAGCGCCGGAAGAACGAAATGACCATTGGCGAGCCTGAAAAGACTATCACTGAGTCAGATTTATTGATTACTCATATTCATGTATGTAATTGTAAAAATAATTGTAGAATATTCAGGTATATTGTATTTGGCCTTAAATTTTCTTCTTTTTCTTTTTGTGCCTTGTCATGTTCCCCCGACGTTGGCGATCATTTGTGCGAAAACTTGTCTGTTCCGCGCTGCCCGGAACAAATCCTCCACCTGTCTCATTCCGGTCCAGAGAGGTTGTGATGGTCGACATAGAGATAGATTTAATAAATTTAGAAAATCCTAAAATAATAATATTCAAAAAAGCCAAGTATGGACATCAAAAATATATTTCTTCTGTTTGGAATCGTTTAAAAGTAAAAGCCTGATATATTTCTTCTTAAGATTCTATGTATTACAAGAGGCTAACAAAATATTGAATATTCAGCTATACAAGTAATATTTCTTAGATCTTTATTATACCATAGATATAATTCTGTGTTAAATTAATATTGTTTGCCAATCCTAATAGACTCGACCTTGTGAGTAGGTGCGAACGAGCCTTTATTATTTACGAAACGGAACAGCAAGTCTCGCGTGTAGCGAGTGCTTTACTCTTATTTTAACGAAACGGACCAATCACAGGCACGCGTTACCTTTCGACGGGTTGAGCCGGAGGCGACCGTCCTGATGGCTGAATCCGGCCAATGGCGAGCGCCGGCGGTGAGGTCATCGCGCATAGGATGAGTCACTGCACTAGCGTGGATTTCAGAGGTATGGTGAAATCATTACTATAAAAGGAGCGAACACGATGTACTCAGCCCTTCAGTTCGAGACCAGACTTGCGAGCGGGAGCGCTGCCCAACAGACTACCGACGGAGCCCCGAGTTCCAGATCATCAGTTGCGAGCAAAGGAGCTGCCAGCTTGAGAGAAAGCGGGTCTTGCAGCGGCGAAGTATAGAGATTCCACCATCCCGCAGCACCAGAAGGAGGATTCCGCCACAAAGAGTAACAGCTAAGGATCATATTCATATTATCTATTACGGTTAATTATTTTCACTATCGAAATGTATTTATTTTGGGAATATTTGAGTTCGGAATAATTATGTGTAATTAAATATCACGATTGCTTGTGTGATATTGGTTCAAATCGTACAAGAATTCCGTTCCAAACGGGTGTATTTTTATGCAAAGCGAATTTCATACCGTTTATGCTAAAATTTGAATACACGGATTTCTATATGAATTACTTAGTAGCATTATAATAATTACTGTATTGCATAAGTATTGCGCAATCCGGTCTTCAGTTAACTCTTTATGATTTGAGTACCTCGGTACATCTAGCTTAACAAGTAGCTTCAGAATGACGAGTAAAGGACAGAATGGGGAAATCTAACTAAAGATTGGGGATATCTGGTTTGTGTTAGCCTAGCTGGCTGAGGGGTGGATGATTGCCGGCACTTGGGCGTGGAACCCGCACAAGCCCCTGCAGGGCCCCTTAAAGGCGGGGTCCTCCTTGTTGCTCGGGGTCGTCAATAAACCGACCACCTAACCTCATCTGGCGCAAACTACTTAAACCAACAAAAAGGTTCCCTTTGTCTTTGGAAGGATTTCCATGCTTGAATGCTGTAAAACCTTGATAGAAAACGTTAACTTCTATTTCGTCCTCTGTAAGAAAGACAGGGCCAGAATAAATATAAAAAATCATTCACTCATATGGAATAGCTGGGATATTATAAATATGTTACTAACACTCTAACATTTGTCCAAAGTAAATGTTGCAAGATGCAGAATCGTGGGACGCCGCTCTGAAAAGGCATAATGAGATTGCACAATAATTTGTAACATCGCTGACTATGCCCGCAAAGGAGGCTAATGTCGTCATCAATTTGTACCAAAAGAGTACGTGATTCTTCAAACACCGGCCTAAAAGAAAGGCGCCTCAAGACAACACACATCATCAGAAACTCGTACCAAAAGAGTACGTACATCTCAATCATAAGCCTAAAAGAGAGGCGTCACAGGATCACATCTCGTAAAGAAGAGATAGAGTCTCGGGATGCAGTAAGTTCCGGAGGAACAAGGGGGGCCGTTTAGTCACTTAGGAAGTCGGCCACCGGGTTTAGGCGGGCGCGGGGCCTCTACCCCTCTCAGCAGAGATGCTGAGGGTTTAAAAAACCAAAATTTAGCATTCAAAGAAACTATTATTTCATATAAACTCACGGGCTGTTGTAGAATCCTTTCGAACAAACCATCCCCGAGACCTTATCTACTTATTTATAAAGAAGTTTCGCTTCAAAAATGTCTTATTTCGTAGATAGAAAATATATGTATTATTTTCCCATGGAATTAATATGAACAGATTCATGCACGTCTAGAACGAAACCATTCAAGGTAAGAATTTGCTAATACAAAGTTTTTATAATTATTAATTTCAGTGTTATTTAATATGTGTGAATTTTTCCCTTTGCGCCGTTCGAACGATTTTACTGCTTTGTCTCAAATCGAAAATGTTTTATTTCTAATACACGAATTCTTTCTAGTGAACGTATTTTATTGTAACATAAATGTATAGATTATTAGGTTCGTTAGATGTTTTATTACGTAATATTATGCAATTGTTTCCACACTGATCCTATAAAAGAATTTGAAGTTATTACGATACACAACGGGGTCCTTCATCCATTAGACGAATCATGTGCCAATTCAACGACGTATTACGAATAGTATATATTGTATTTATCGAGATTTAGTCGCAGTTATTATTCCTAGTGAGGTTTTTAGTATTGGTTCCAGGCGCCATTATGAGGCGGAAATAGTTCATATTCATAGCCCGACTGCAATAGGTATTTTTGTCGCGTAAGAGGTAGCACTTTTAGAAATATAACTGTGTTTTATGTTTCGTCCCTGACGGACAGGATGGTATAGCTGTGGCTATTTAGGTAATATACTTAGTAAATGCAAAGGGCATTAGGTATTGTCAATTTCGTCTGTGAACCCAAGATGTTAGTTAATAATTCATATTTTTAGTTAATTTACCGTATAAAGTATTTCTGATAGTATAGAACATTATTTCATATGAAATGTTGAATTTTAGTAGTAGTAAAATATTCTGTATAGAATATTTAATTTTAACAGCTGTATCGCTACATCATATGGTTGAAGTCGACCGGTTGCATCCTGCCGCTCGATCGAGCGCGCTCACATATAAGAATAATGAAATATTTGATAATCCAATATATTGTATTTTGAACGCGACGGTTTGCTACTTACTAACCTTCATTATTTAGTAGGACCCACATTAGGGTCATCTTACATCGTTAGCCGTGAAAAGAATATGATTTACATTGATTTGCAATGGAATGATTTGTATTATAGATTTGCTTCGCCTTATATATTCAACACACACCCCATGGGATGTCTAACTCTGGTGCCGGACCAGGAGCTATACTAAATTATTATTAAATGTATCAAGGCCGCGATGCCCTACTATCTATTTGGATCATTACAGTGCTTACCGTGACCAGGAGAACGATTTATATTGAAATACAATAAAATGCTTTATAATATTAATTGAACATCATTTCGACATTAAATACAGTCTGCTCGATTTGATTTAGGACCCCACTATCTACTGGGTCATTACAACGTGATCCATCGTTGCAAGGTCTATAAAATAAATGCATTTTAATTTGAAAAATAGAATTCATTAAAAATATAATTCTTGTTTATTTAATAAGACATTTAACTACTTCGGTCAACAGCACTTACTTTTAAATGAGATAATTTATATTTGCGTTTATGATTATTTTCAAAATAGTGCATACGTTTTTATCAGTAAATAATATATTAATAAAAAAAAATGCTTTATATATAATCACTATTCATTGAACTATTAATATGTTTCAACAAATAAAGTGTTAATAGCAAATTAAATATTATAAATAACTAAATTGTTTTCTAAAAGTTATTTTTCACTCATACTCAAGAATTCTATAAGAAATAATAAGAATTAATATAAAAATGTACAAAAAATTATATCTCATACTCAAGAATTCTAATTAATTAAATCGTGTAGTCTGTTTAATTAATTAGAATTAACGAACGATTTAATTAATTAGAATTCTTGAGTATGAGATATAATTTTTTCTGTTTATACAGGGTTATTTGGAAAACATTAATAACCTCGCAGGACTATATTGCTGTCTTGATTATGAGTCGAAAATGTTGAAGCTATTACGACCCAATATCAATAGTTATGGAGATATGCGACATCAAAATTTGCATTTTTTTTCAAAATTTCCGACTTATTTTTTGTAAAACGTTGGATCATGATAACAGTAACTTATATCGATTACGAAAAATTTATTCGTTTCAATACAAGTAAAATAAAACTATAAAAACCTTGAAAAATTTTCAATTGGAATTCGAAGGTTTTTATTATTTTATTTGATTTGTATCAAAGGGAATGGATTTTTCATATTTGATATAAGTTACTGTAAGGATATTCCAAATTTTACAAAAAATAATTCATAAATAATGAAAAAAAAATGCAAACTTTGATGTCGCATATCTCCATAACTATTGACATTAGGTCATGGTTGCTTTACAATTTTTGACTCATAATCAAGGCAGGAATATAAGTCTTGCGATGTTATTAATATTTTCCAAATAACCCTGTATATATAATTTCTGTAGATGAAAAAGAATGAGACAAAAAGTTAACAAAATACAGTAAACCTTAAACTCGACAATAATTTTGCAGTAATTAAAAGTGTCACGAATGTGAAATATCATTCTCCCGGAAGCGGAAAAGCTAGTTCCTCGCAGTCATCCCGGGGCTGGATGGGGCGCGGGTATGTGGCTCGGACAGCATCCCGAGATTAAAATTCAGGACACAGCCCCAGCTGCAGTGCCTGCGCCCTCCGCCCTCCGCCGGCGTCTGCAGTTCTGCTGTCAGGAGAATTAATGGGATAAAATGACGGAAATTATTTAATTTTCCACGTGACGAAATTGTAAAACGCGACGTGACGTATAGTGTAATATAATATGTATGCGACATAATATGTTACTCCCATCGACGACAGACGCCATTTGTTCTCGAAGTTATTTAATGGAGTCGAAGCGTAGACAGTGTGGACACAATAGAAGAAGTGATAATGCTACATATCGAAGTACTTGAGATGTGGGTTACAAAATGGTACTCAAAGCATCATCTTATCGTCATCAGTGTGGCAGGCGCGTGCAGTGGGAACATTGATACATGAAAAAATAGAAATCAAATATTTATGCTACAGATTTTTATGATATATCAAAATATGAATGCTATAATAATAATCGTGATAGAAATATTACGAAATATATGTTATAATTCCGATTTTTTTTCAAATAATTGTTTACGTAAAAGTCATGCTGCGATGTTCCCACTGGACGCCCCTGCAGTGTGGACACTCTACATGAATTTATACAGTCAGGACATTATTACATAGAAGTATTGTCAACTGTGGTCATGTAGAACGTATGAGCGAAAGAAGGTTAAGAAAATATATGGGACGAGTGTTGAAGGCATCAGGAATAGAGGGCATTCGCGAAAGACCTAACATGATCAGGTACTACAAGTATTGTAGGATGGTCTTGTTGATAGCTTCAACAACCTTGCATGAGAAGAAATATGAATGTAGCCAAAGCAAAAGTGGTAGGCGAAGATAAAAGAATATGGCGTTTTATCCTCTCTGCTTACGCTTTCGATGAAATGGCATGATGATAAGTAAGTTAGTCAGTTAGTCAACTGCGTGTGCACAAGTACTCAAATACAGGTAGATAATACTGTAGAATACAGGTTTAAATTTATTCATGTGCTCATTGAACTGTATTTTTTGTATGTGCGAACAAGAATAAATTGAGTATTTATTTATATTATTCAGTCATCAATCGATTATTTAAAGCTTTGGCATCCTCCGTAGCCCTGTATTAAATGGAAATTCTTCTAAAGTTTAGACAAGTTGCCAGGAAGGACGACGGGAACGTAAAGCAAGGAAGATGATTTTAGAAAAATAAGTTTTAATTATGTTTTTTTCGCGACAATTTTTTTTTAATTTGACGTTTAATTGACATTGTTATGATAGTCTTTCGAAAGGGTTGTGAGATGAAAATGCAAAATGAAAAACATATTTGTATAAACACTATTCTTACGTGTATGTTGTGCGAACACAATTACTGGATTTTTTCCATAGAGGAATAATTATTAGTTAAGATATGTTCGGGCAAAAATCCTTATTAGTCTCTAGTTAGGAGATTTACAATAATTATCTATGAGCGTGGAGTTCTCTGTGCATGACAGTTGTCGCTGGCCATAGATTTTGTGCACCCCGAAACGAGCGGTCGGCTCTGTCGCGGCAAATACAAAATTGCGAATGTATTGTTAATTTGTCCATGGTACTTAACTGTCGGCCTTTAAGTGTGGCAGTCCAGAAAAAACAGGGAACAGAAAATCGGATCAGAGATCGACAACGGCGGATCATCTGCGGAATTTGGTAAGCGGTCCTATCTATCGAATTACGGCAAGTTTTCCTAGTAAGGAACCCGAACCAAAATAAAACTAAAGGAATTTGCCTCGACAAAATAAAGAAATCTCACAGAAACTAAGCTATTTATACGGAAAACATATACGGAAGTCTTTCCATGGTGGTCCAGGGCTCACGACCTGTGAGTGAGGCTTAAGTGATCACCTTACACATCGCAACAAATTTTTGAAAGTTGTATATGTGTTCTTAATCAGTGTATTTCATAGCTTTTATAAAAAATGTAAACTAATTTTTGAGAAACCGACATGTAAACTTACGTCTTTTTTGACGTTTTTTGTAAATGGCAGATAATAATGCTTCGACCTAATACTATGCAGTAACATTTTTCCGCACATGAAGAAGTAATTCTTTAAAATGTATTTGCATTATTTTAAAATGAGTAATAAATATATTTAATATTTACAATTGTTTTTATTATCTACAGTTTATTTTATTATTAAGACAAAATTTATTATTAATAAATTTATCATAAAAAGTGCAGTGTCTTTTTCAGAAATTAATTAATACGGAACTCATTCCTACATTCTATTTATTGATTTGCGAGAGTTTCTATTTTGTTCTGAATATATATTTTTTAATAGATATGTAAACGCGGAATACGTGTCGCATCAATATTTTTACTATTCTCAAACTGAGCCAAAAGCTTGTACAGTGAAAATCAGACTAACTTGCTTGTGTCGTAAAATGGGTCTCGAACCACCGACCACCAGATCACTAGGCAAGCGTCATGACTACTATATCAACAAGCTTCTCATTTACAACACCTGTTTACAATTTATTTTATCATTAAGACATTATTTATTTTTAATTTATCATAAAAATTGTATCACGTAATCACATCATATTCAAAATCTCATATAAAACATTCATACTTTGTACTCCAATGTCACTCTCGGACCATTTGTTAGGGACAATGATGACCTATTAAAGGTCTGTGTGTGAAAAATACGAAAAATAATCTTAAAAATAAACCAGCGTATGAAATCTTCATCTCAATTTTAAATTGCCAGTTTCCAAAAGCGTGTTCAGCAAAGACAACAAAAATATCCACTTTTTTTCCCCAGACTGGTAACAAGCGTACCGCTAAACCTCATTGGCTGCTGATTAAAGGAGGGAAGAACCGAACCGAGGAATTGGAGGGTAGATTGGGAACACCCCGCGGGGAGGGCGCGGGGGCCGGCGCAGGTAGGACCTCCGAATTTACATTTTACCAAGTTTTATCTTGCGGAAGACGTTATTCCAAGTCACTCTGGGTGAGCGGCTATCGTTTCGGTTATCAAGCACATTACACGATTTTGCTTGACGTAGTGTTTAAGCAAAAATTTGATTCTTTTGAGGGAAGCTTAAAAATTACCATGAACACGTGACACCGTATCTAAATGTCGCTCCACTGATTGGTGGAGGGATGATGTTCATCATCCCCCTGTTTTTTGAATGATCCTACATAATCCGCTTGGTGGCGTACCACGTGAGAAATTAGAATTTTTATCATTTAAGACTTAATAAAGAGTCTTGGTCAAAAAAAGTAATATTTTATTAATTAAAACCACAGACCAACAAAATATATAGACATGAACTAATTAAAAAACCAAATTTTCTAAATTTTAAAACAATTACTAGAAGATCAACCAAAATACTTAATAAAAATTTTAATGTCTTGGTAAATAAGTCGCGCTTTAGTTCAATAACTTTTTATTTTTTTTTTTTAAACACAATCATGGTTGTATCATACCAAAGTGTAAATACATATTAAACACAATCATGGTTGTATCATACCAAAGTGTAAATACATATTAAACACAATCGCTGTTCAGTTCATTTTTGTACAATTTTATACTGTAATTGGTACTGACCGTCTAATCGAAAAACTGATAAATTCATACTTTTTAAATTATATTACTGATCATTGCAAACTATTGCATATTTTATTGGAAACTGACATTTTATTATAAATGCTATCCACCACTTCACATACAGAGGCGTTAAATTTTTTATTGCCATTATATTAGAAGAAGAAGTAAATATTTACTTCATATTAATCAAAATTATGAAATCACATGAGAAAATCAACGACAGTAAGTATTTCAAGTTCTAAAAAAATTTTGTGTGTATAATAATAAGAAAAATCCTGTATGAGGTATGTGTATCTTTAGTCAATTTTTTTTGTATGTGACGCAATTTTGCAATATGTAATTCAAAATCGCACATAAAATACCGTTCAATTTAAAAGTCTGCATGTTAGTAATGTCCACAAACGTTTGTTATTTGTAATATTTGTGTTACTGTACATAATATTAAAAAAATATTATGTAGGGTATATAATAAGTTAATAATAATAAATTTCTTCATCATATCTTTAAGATTTGACAATTAAATACCGGAATGCCACTTTAAAAATATATGCGTGAGACTATATAGGAATTTTGTCACCTACAAATACTTCAAATATGTCTCTACGGTGATCATGGACCAGAGTTTAGATCAGCCCTAAATACGTGAGCACAACCAATCAGAGGCCAGGAATAAGTGGCACGGCTCACGCCATATTTTTACCATGATTGGACTGGAAGCATTCAATCTTGTAATCTAGATTTCACTTACTTTAATTTAACCAAAATAAATTAAATATAAATAGATTGTGAGAATAATTCACTGTTTCCTTGTGGCTTATACATCTCTTACACGATTACACATCACATGACACTTGCATTCATTACGCAACACCAGAAGATTCTATGGGTATGGTGGGAATTCATCACTTCACAACAAAACAGGTGATTCTAAATCTACCAATGCGGTAAATAGTATCAGTATGCAGCATTTTGAAATTAATTAAACACTGGAAGCAGGCCTGGAATTCATATAAAAAATAAATTGTTGAATACTTGTCTCATATGCTGATGAATATGCCTAAGATCAATTTTTGATTACCATTTTTGGAAACAGCTAGAAATCAGATGTATAAGCAGGTTGATCTAACTGGGTAAGTGGGTAATTTTCGACCAGATATAGTCACACTTACTTATATTCGATCGCCCATTTATACGCAGATATTTAAAAATAATTAACTAATAATCAACACGTTGTTTCCATCAGGGCTGTTTTCTCGTAGAGAGAATAGCGTGCCACGTCTTCTGTCGTGTCCCACCACCTTTTTTTCGTTTACCAAGATTGAAGAAAACAGAGTTTTTGAAGATACGGCGCCATGTATGTCATAATGTGTAGTTTACCATGGAGTGCTCATATAATCTATGCGTGATTACTGAATATACATAAAATTACACGCATCGTCTATGCGCGTAATATTGAAAAGACTAGAATTTACAAATGTATTAAGTGTGTATAATAAAATTTCGTAATAATATATTTAAAAAAATATATATATAATTTTTTTTACATTCCTGAATACACATCTGTTTTCGATAAGACTTTCAGTTTAAGTGCCGTAATAAATGTGTCAGGTGATGTTTTACGATGACTTTCTTCTGAGAGATTAGTCGCGGAGGCAGCGAGGGTGGGGCCGCGATGGGTGGGGGGGGGGGGCGAGGGTAGCTATAAAGCCGGTACCTAGTCAGCATGCAAAACAAACCGTGGAAGCTTAACTGGCTGTAAAAAGCAGACAACAGGAGCGGATCCAAAGGACGTGACCGGGCACTAAATACTTCATCGCAATCAAACGGTATTGATCCTTGCCGAGTGGATGAGCAGGGCAAACACGAACCGTTAACCTAACAAAAAATCGTGGCCAGTCTCATTGGCTTGCGATAACATGACATTAAAGTCTCGAGCACTCCTATATTACATTGTACACTCTTAAATTTTGATGAATTTTGTCACAATATGCTAGAAGCAGAAAGAATTGCAAGGATTTTACGGTATTCCGAGTCAACTTGTACAAAGGTCTTGAAAAACTCAATAGATTCTGGAACCATCGCGACGACGACCTATTAAAAGACCTCATTCTTCTACATATAGTGAGCGACTTGAAAATATCCAACACAAATTTTTCAATATTTTAAATTTCCGTTCCCGTTTAGAATTCAACTCATACACAGAAAGCGAGTGTTACCATAAAATCCCTCCTCTATCATATCGAAGATGCATACAAGATCTGTGTTATCTTTATAAAATCTTGAATGACTTGGTTGACTCACCCTATTTATTAGAGCAAATAGGTTTAAGTTGTCCTACATACTCAACGCGTTCAAATAATTTATTTTACGCAAACTTTGGTAGGGCTAACTACTTAAAAAACTGCTTTGTAACTCGTTCCACCTCAAAATACAATCTGTTAAATTCTACAAATAATCTAGACATTTTTACTGGCTTTTATTTATAATGAAACTCCGTAATCTCATTTATGACTATTGATTTATTGATTAACAGTGTTACAGATTAATTGTGTCTAAGTCTTTGCTTGACGTTTAACCAGTGCGGTATTAGCAGTAAGCGCAGTGCGACCAACGCGTGATTAATCAAGTGATAAAAATTGGGCGAGTACCTGCTGAAAAGCGAGAAAATTTTCTAGTGAAAAATTCTCTCTAAGGCGATTGAAGCGATAGAAACGGCTTAATTAGAGCGAATTAAAAAACAGTGTTAAATTAAGTGTGTGAAATATTCTAGAAACATTTAGCAATTGTAAATTTGAAAACAATGCTTTGAATTAATTCATGTACATTTCTATATTAATTTATTTTTGGGTAAATTAATAAATAAATGTTTTTAGTGTTTCATTTTGTTTCACAGCCACGTTCCGTGACAACAAACATTAGGATGACGCGTAATTATTTATTTATCTCCAGTTCCTTAAATTTAGAAATAAGAAAATTGAAACGCACATCGAAAACCATACACACAATGCTACACCACTTCGAGAAAGAGTGGAAAGCTGCAATGAGTCATTTAGTGAGCTCAACGATTTCTGCAAGGGGTCGCTTGGCGAAAGGGCATGCCGAGGGTGGTTTGTGTGCTTCAAAGATGTTAATACCAGCTTTTGTAGGGAAGGGTCAATCTTCGGAATTTGGGGAACAAACCCTTTTTCGGCTGTAGAAGAGGATGAAAGATGAACCACTATGACACTGGAAACTGGAAACTTTGCCCGCGGAATCGAAGATGGTCGATGACCCAGAAAAATCAAGAATGACTTAAAAAATGTAAAACATTTCTTATTTTCCTCTCAAATTTATTTCTAAATTGCATCTTAAATAAAAATACACATTATTATTGTAAATAAAAGAGTCTCACACGCATTTTTCACTTTAAAAATATCACAAATATTCCTGAAAAACCAGGCACCATCAGATACTACAAGTATTTGAGGACGGCCCTGTTAAAAGCCTCAACAATCGTTGAACTTGTATGAGAAGATGTATGCATGTGGCCGAAGCAAAAGTGGTGTGCCAGGATAGAAGACTGCGGCGTTCAATCCTCTCTGCCTACCCCTGCGGGGAAATGGCGTGATGGTTAGTTACAAATATTCCGTGTTTCATATTCGGGAAAATAATATAATTTGTATTTTTTTTCTTAATTTTTTACAATTCAGATTTAAAATTTTGTGTTTTGTTTGATTTTATATTTTAGCCTTGTGTGCAGTTAAAACAGACGAAAAAAGAATAGTTAAGAATATGTAATGTATTAAATATTCTTCGCTAAAAAACTATAAGCCTTTTAGCGTTTAATGAAGACAATATTTCATCTTTATGTTATGTCTAATTGACTGCTTTCGTATTTAAAAAGCTACGCAAATACACCATTATTTATGCATTTTATTTCTTCGGAAATTATTAAAGCAAGAAGTAGTGTATAATAATTTAGAATCTTATAATAATATTTTGTAGAAAATAGGTTCATATTATATTTTTAAAATGCGTGTACTTAAGGATTGATATTTTATGACAGGAAATTTGCACTGAGTTTTTTTGTACTAGGTACACTTAACCTTTTAATTTGTTAAAATAAATTGTCAGTTATTTAAAATTTGCAGCAAAGTTTTTTATTTTAGTTAATTTATTTAATAACAAAAACGTAAATACTTTTAACACATTCGCTTTAAAGATAAATAAGGTATGAGAAATGGTAGTTCACAAAAATATAATTAAACTTAAAATAGATATGAAGGACATATAAAGACGTCAAATTTGTACACCAGCATATCAAAATAAATATGTTTGGAAGGATCGGTAGGTACTTGCTTTTGGTACAAGGAACGTTAATTATTTTAAATGAGCAGCACTAGAGATATCTCATTAATATGGTTTTCTACTCGTGACCAAAGCGTTGGGTGATTGCAATAAGGCTTTTAAATTAGAATTTATTTTTTTCATGCATTCACCCCTTTTAAGCTTTAAATAACAAAAGTCATTAAATAATTAAAATGGGAACATTATCAAAATACCTTATGAAACGATTTAACTGAATGACCGTACTTATATATTTATATTATAATTATAAATATCGCCAAACTTTTTTTTGATAAGATTATTAGCAAGAATAATTTTCGAATTATCTACCAAAGCAAAATCAGACATAATATTTTCGTTGTCTGTCTGTCTATCCGTAACTCCCTGTATCGTCCGTAAGTTTCGTGCAAATTCATGACTTTAAAAAAAATGACATTACATTACACGGTTGGAAATAGATGCGAACCACGAACGCATAAATGCCAGCGCGACACTCAATAGACATTGGTACCACTGCCTCTTCGTGGACCGACAAAAATATTCTATATATATATATATATGTACTAGGGCTTAGCAAAGCCGCAAACCATTTCATTTCGCGTAGCTAATTGGAAATTAAGAATAATCGAGAGCAGTCTTTTTTGTTGTAGATTCCCCCGTTTTTCATCAGCTTACCCATTTGTAGTTGTAGTTTAATATCTTTGTAGGGTAGTAATCATGCAAAATTTGAATGGCAATTACTATTTTTATATCGGTAGAGAGGGTAGGATGGCCAAAGGCCATGTCTAGAGAGGGTAGTGTCTATGTTTGTTAAACTTTGTAAATTTTATTTGAATGGCATTTATTAGACTAGGAATGAATATGTATGAATATATATCAAAAGTAGGGGCTGGCCAAGAAAGGGGAAAAATTTTTTTAATGCAGGTCAGGTGTAATTAATTAATTTGAGCTAACTCGGACCGGAGCAGACCGGACGCAGCCCGACAGTGTGCATCAACCTTAATACAGTAAATTCTTTTGAATATTTCAAAGTCATTCTCTATAATACAAGTCAAATAAAATAAAATACAAAAACATATTATTTCACTTGTATAAAAGTAAAATAAAACAATAAATGTGATGCAAACTTTAATATCGTTTATCTCTGTAAGTGTCGACATCCAAAGTATATTTTTTTTCAAAACTGAATGAAGTTTTTGCTATTAACTACGAAACACCTGTATAAAAATATCCTTAACTAACGCTACCAGAAGGCACAAATAATGATAAGGCGTAAAGTAATGGGGTGAAAAATCTTATTCGAAATGTAACAGTGTCCGTCACTAACGCTACCAGATGCCGCAAATAATGATGAGATTTAAAAAAATTAAATATAAGGTGGTCAGTCATAGGTCGAATTGGTGAACGTTACATTGTGAAAAGTGATCACCTAAGTCACCCGTATGATAGGCCGTAAGCCCTTTGAACACCCATAGACTTCTCATCGTATATATCATTATTTTTGTAAAAAATTTTGACCAATAAATGAAGAATTGTGTGCACTTTGAGTAAAAAAGATATTTTTGGAAAACCGCGAGCTGTCTTTTCTTCCTGTGGGATAAAGCGGCGCCGCCTGGCAGAATGCCTGGAAATTTTTCGCCGGCTTATCGCCTCTCGCCTCGAGTGCTTTCCAGGCTGGAACGTCTTGAATTCAACGTGTTTGCTATATCTGTATCAATATTGTGGGAAATTCAACGAATCATAAATATGTATGTTTCTAAAAATCACTCCACAGGCAAGGCACTAGAAATTACCTTTATTCAGCCGACGTTCGGTTTAAATTTGTAACAAAAAACACATAAATGTTTTAACAGCGTGGATTTACATATTCGTGTATCAAAAAACTTTGGGAAAATATCTTTTAGGCTGTCTAGATATCAGTAGCGTGCAGAACACATAGTTAAAAATCTGTGCATTTCTTAAGATCCTGGGAAAGATATATAAATTAATTAATCCAAATCATATAAAAAAGACGATTTAAAATTCTAACCGTACTTCGTGGCTATGGCTAGTTTTTATTTTACACAGTTTATGTATACAATTAGTAATCAATGTTGTTCTTACTTTACCTGCTTTAGCGCGTCATATTTGTTTCTTTCAAAGACGTACTAAACTGCATATTTTCTTCCTAAAGCCGTATAATGTTTGCATTACAGCCGCATCTTTAATTCTGCGAGTTCTATAAAGGTGGCAAGTAAATTTATCGTGCTATATCCTGTTTCTTCGAAAAGTCAAATTTTTGGTGAAAAGGGCACACACACTTAAAGAAATGAAATAGTTACTAATTTCGTATTTGCTGACCAACTCAATGTTTTAGGTGTCTTTCAAAGGTCTACTTTTATCATTTCAAAAGAGATCATTAATCAAAAATAGTACATATAAATTTAATCTGATTCTGTGTATATGAATTGTTTTATGGTAATTTGTAAAGAAAATTATGTAAGCTTTTGAATATTTTATATGCAATATTTTTATGCAATTAGTATGTTAGAACAGGTATTTATATATATTTTGCACGGTAGGTAGTGGCTGAGAGGTTTCTTACATACTGTTTTATGCTTATATTTATTAAGTAATGTATATGTATTAAGCATATAATAATCATGTGACCTATAAACGCCGATTTATCGGCATTGAAACTAAAGCTGAATATTAATACGTTTCATAAAATAATTTATATTAGTCTTATTTTCTATTTAATTAAATACATATGAATCACCTGAAAATTTTTTAAACAGAATAACCCATATTCTTATCTACTGCACGTCACTGTTGTATATTTATGGAATAATAGGTTTCTAGACGTATTTTAAAAATAAACCTACGTAATTTCTATGTCATGTTTAAGAGACTAACTCAAACCGAGTCATTTAGACTCTTAGACATGTACAGATAAGGAAGTTAGTTATTGTCTATTTATTTTGGTGGTGTACGATCATTCACTCATTTTTGAAATTAATTGTAATGGGTTATTGCTTTGTGGTTATTCATTTTAAATTAAATTAAACAGAAAAATACGCTTTTAAAATTACTTTGAAAATTCACTTTGATCGAAAATATATCTCCATTCACCACATTCATCCATCTCTTTCCATAGTCTCTCTAAAGTTAATAAAAGCAAAAAATATATATATATCCAGTTTCAATAAATAGTGTATTTATTTAATTCATGTTAAGTGACTTTGTCCAATTAATCTTTTTCTTATGGTGCCATCTTCCTTCAGATATTGGCGATCATTCTGGCGATTACGATTTTATTTACCGCCGAAAAGAACAACTCAGTCGACTTAAACTTATACCAGTTCCTCAAGTTATGCAGCCATGAGATGCGGCGTCTTCCTACGCATCTTTTACCATTAATTTTTTCCTGGATGGTGATTTGGTTTAGACTTTATTTTGGTCGTCTCATAACATGTCTGAGATACTCTAGCTTTCTTATCTTGACAGTTCGCAACACTTCTCGGTATCTTTCCCTACGCCGCGCTGGAGTACTTCATAATTTGTCACTCTATCCGCCCAGGAAACTTTCAATATGCGACTATAGATCCACATCTCAAAAGCTTCGACTTTGCGGATTGATTCGTAGTTAAGGCGGCACATTCACTGCAAATGCATATTTCGGCGTTTTTTTTTATGAAAATGTGGGTTTTTATTTCGAAGTATGAAATGCGCCAATAAATGACGCCGCGGCCGACGGAATTCTGTATTATAATTACGTCATTTATTGACACATTTCATATTTTGGAATTTTTATTTAAGGTGTTACTATTTAAAAAAATAACTTTTATTAAGCGAGTAAAGCCTCGAAATACGGGAATAAACGGAATAAACTGTTTAAAATCATCTCTTTATGTCAATAAAAAATGTTTTAAAATCAAGAAAAAACGTAAAAATTTCTTGAAAATTTATAACATTATTACTTTATTAATATTAAATATTTCTTATTTTCCCTGGTACTGATTTTAAATAATGAAGTATACTTTATACGTATAAAAAAAAACATGTACGATAATATAAATATTCATTAAAAATTAGCGCCGCCTAGGACACTAAAAACGTGTTTTTGGCCGCGGCCTGTCGATTAATGCTAATATTTTATTAATAATTATAAATAATGTCCTTTTTATTACTTTTGTATAATAAAATGGATTCTATCTAAATTATTGCCCTAAGAAATTGCAGTCTAGCGCATACATTCTGATATAAATGAAAAATAAAAACCCACATTTTCTAAAAAAAAACACCGAAATATGCATTTGCAGTGAATGTCCAGCCTTAAGCGTCCATGCCTCCATCTCATATACGAGAATGACAAAAATTTAACACCAAACCGCACGCATTTTAAGTTGTAGGCTTTTCATTAAATAATATAATTAATTAATCGTTAGTTAATAAATCGCTAATTAATTTCCAGTGTTTTCATTTGTTTCCTAAAGGCACAAACCGTGATAGTGTGTATGTTATATTGAAATATTTTTACGTAGAATATGTTTGACAATACACAATTTAAGCAAAGTTGCCAGAGAGCGCTGCAAGTCTCCGCGGGGTGGCGCCGGGGATGAAGTAACCACCCTCCACCCCCGGCGCGGTACAGTCGGTGAGCTGAAGATCGCCCCCGTCTGTATGTGGGTTAGTCTGCCGTTGGCTCGAGATCATTTGGCGTAGGTTATGGGGCGGGGAGCTGACAATTCGCGGGGCCCGACAATCAACGTAGTCGCCGGTTGCCATTCCTGGGACCGCGCGGGTTTCGGCCCGACACAAGTGATAAGTTTTTCCGTGGATAAAAGCTGAGTTTATTCGACTTTCCGACGCGGCAAATTAAATGACTCCAGTTCCAATTTTTATTCAGTTTACTCTCTGATCAAAAAATCTTAAACTGCAATAACTTTATTTATATGTGTTAATCAAAAGAAAACAGTTTATATAAAACCACTATTTAATGAATTATCAACCTGTTTAGAATTAAGGATCACTAAAGATGTTTAAATATTGTCACGGGATGTGACCTTATAAGTTAACTAACTAACTAACTTACCATCACGCCGTTTCCCTGCAGGGGTAGGCAGAGAGGATTGAACGCCACACTCTTCTATCCTGGCACACCACTTTTGCTTCGGCCACATTCATACATCTTCTCATACACGTTCTACGGTTGTTGCGGCTTTTAACAGGGCCATCCTCAAATACTTGTAGTACCTGATCGTGCCAGGTCTTTCGCGGACGCCCTCTATTCCTGTTGCCTTCAACACTCGCCTCATATATTTTCTTAACCATCCTTTCCTCGTTCATACTCCACATGACCAACCATCTCAGGCCCTCCTTTCCTTTATTCTATCTACCACACTACAGCTAGCATTGCATCACTGCTAATTTGTTCATTCCTCACGCCTATCGACCAAAGATTTTCCACACACAGCGTCTAGTGACCCGCATTTCCACCGTAAAATATTCAGTCTACTTTATGCCTCTTTTGCCATTCCAGGGCTTCCACTTCCCTACATAAGGGTTTGCACTAAACCCATTGTGGTACCGCTAGTCTTGCTTCTTTTAGCAGATTCTTATTGGGTCCATAATTGCATTAGTGCACCATTAACTTTGTTTCCCGCAGTTACTCTCCTTTCGATATCATTCTCAGCCTTGCCGTCTCTACTAAACATACTTCCCAAATACACAAACTCGTTCACTTGTTCTAAGCATTCGTTGTTTATAATTACATCACACTTAGTCACTCTTTCGTCTCTCTCGAATACCATCACTTTCGATTTGCTGACATTCATCAAAAGTTCACTCTGCATGCATACATCGGACATCCTGGATACCAAGCACTGCAGATCAGCTTCACTGTTAGCCACTAATACTGCATCGTCTGCGTATAGCAGACAGGATATGGTGAGTCCGTCCATTTTCGCTCCAACTTCTAGTTCCTTCAGTTCTTTCATACAATTATCCATATACAGGTTGAAAAGCCATGGTGACATTACGCATCCCTGTTTGACACCTTTTGTAATATCAAACCATGATGTGAATGTCCCATTAATTCTCACGCAAGCACTACTTCCTTCGTACAGGGATGCAATTGCCTGTATGAGTTTACTCTTCACCCCATATTCAGACAAAACCTTCCATAACTTTCGTCTTATCACTCTGTCATACGCTTTTTGGAGATCCACAAAGGCACAAAAAAGTTTTTGGTTCTTTGCCAAAAACTTTTCCGTCATCTGGCGCAGTGAGAAAATCTGGTCCTTATAAGTTACCTATAAGTTACCTATAAGTTACCTATATGTTACCTATAAGTTACCTATAAGTTACCTTTAAGTTATAAGTTACCTTATAAGTTCAATTAATTTATTATCAAGGAAAGTCCTGGAAATGAGTAAAATTTTAGTACTGTTCTTAATTTTGTAGTCGCCAAACGTCTTACAAATATTTCACGCACTTATTATTAAACTGTTCTTTATTTCGCACTTTTATTCTAGTCCTTGGATCACTTCTGAAAAACTCTGTTAGATATTCGCTCGTAGTAACAATTCGCCTTGGTTTGCTCTTTAATTCACTTTTGACTTAAGCTGGTTTCACTTACTAGTTTTAGTATCACTGACCACTAATTCACACTGGTGCACTGTTCGCTCGGAGATGTTACCTTGTTAATTTCACAAACATTTTTATTTTTAATACGTGATCGAATGTTATCGAAAGAGATAACGCGGTTATGTTTGCGTGGTTGCGTTGGTTGCACGCCATCGCATGTCACCGCGGTCTATTTTTAGCACTTAATTCTTAACTCAATACCTCATATATCAATATCAATAACTAATCTAATTTACTAATCATATTTTAGAAACAAACCAATATTTAGATATAAACAGGGTTTTAGAAATTTCACGTACAAACATAGGTAGTATTACAGTTAGATGAATAAGTTTTTTTTTTAAAAGAAAAAGTGTTAATAACACTTTAAACATATCAACCAACCAAATCCTTTTTGTTAAGAGTTACCCTTTCAATTTGTTTTCATATAAGTTTTAAAAGTGTTAATCAACTTCCATATATGTCAATACTTATAATTTTAATTTTAAGTATACGTTATATCCTTATAAAGGGTCATAATCTCCAAAACATGTTAATAATATAAAAAAATAACGGTTTTATACAAAGATTTTTCTTTCCATTGTTACAAAAAACATATTGATATTTCATTCGTTCATTTAATTATATTTTAATTGGAAAATAAAAAGATGATTTGAGGGATATAAACAAAACCTCCACTATCTAATTAACGAAAATAGAGATTGACATATTTGAAAATTATCTGATATAAGTGACAGATTAAGAGTTGATAACAGCTCTTGAAAGCTCGGTTTCTTCTTCTTCCCTTTAATTGACCTATGTGGTCTGGTTTCCAGAAGATATCGCCTCCTGTGAGGAGGATTCTCAGCTATCCATTTTGGGAAGCAGGGAATCCATTTTTGGGAGATCTTTCGTGAGGCTGGCTATGCAGTGCAATATAAGGTAGTCTGGTGCTGTCTGAACGTGACTGTACCAGTCTCTCCTTCGCTGTCTACCCCATTGTGCAATCAGCCTTACATATCTCTCTTGTTCTAATATTCTCTCTTATCAAATATATTTGTATTCAAACCTTATATAAAAACATTTTATTGGCCTTGAAAAATATTGATAATTAAACAATAAAATGATTTATACAATGTGTTTTCTGGTTGTAACTCATTGTGCAGTTATTGAAGAATCTATTAATTTCCTTCTATCTGACAAACCAAGGGTATTGAGTTATTTTATAAGCATTTATGGTGACTTGTATGGTGAATAAATAGATAAACAGTTGTCCGTACTGTTTGTGAAACAGTTAATTTGACTGTAACTATTCCAGACTGTAATTTCTCCCTGGCTGGAGCTTCGCACCATGTTCTCTGGAGGTAATGGGACTAATGCATACAAAAACATCCCATGGGATCTGAGAAAATGCACACGGAGTTGCCGAGCAATTTAAAATGGTATTATCGCTTTGTTGCTGTCTCAGAGATTCCTTTTCCCAAGCTTATTAAATATAAGCTTTTAAATTTAAATATAAATCTCGTTTCAGTGATCTCTCTATTAGCAGCAAGGAGCTACTTATTTTAATCCGTGGTCCAATAGTGTTCAATTTTGATTTACGTAGAATGATTGATAATAATATGTTTTATTTACATAATTTGTTTACATTTTAGTATATGCAGAATATATGACGATATGAAAATATATTAGAATTGTTGCTGAAGATCTTGGCATCAAACTCAACATTATATGACATGCTCTGTCTCATACCGTAGTATTTTATTGTATTAAAGCAGACAGAGCTTTTCCAGTTCAAATCAAAAAATAATATTTATCACCAAAAAGTCACTGGACACGAGTTAAGTCGGAGTACCGTTCATAAATTTATAGTCACTAAATTTTTCCATTTCAGACACTTATTATTCCACTGTTTCTTAATTCCACTATACGCTGTTTTTATGCTATGATCACTTTGGGTGCTTTGTTTTCTAGTGATTTTGTTAATGTTGGTAAAAGTACTTTAAGGTGCCAAATAAATACATTTCATACACTAAGATAATACAAGGTAAACGATATACAACTAAATATTACAGTTACAAGTGTCTTCGGCCGGCATATATTAAAAGTATTAATGCAATGCGATTATGTAAATCGATACATGACATGCACTGCGACTAAGATGGCATTAATTATAACTGATTCATAGTAACACGAACATCGCAAATTTAAAAATGAGTGTTGCGATTGTTATGCATAAAAGAATTATCATAACTAAATAGTATTGATGTTCTTTGTTTAAAAGGTTCAGATTATTGTCACGAAAATAGATTCGTGTAAGAGTAACATTTTAAATTTTTCATTTTGGACGCTCTTTCTTACTATGCAGCCACCGCCACGTGAACATTACTCCTATTGTATTGTAACCGAACTATTATTGCGTGAATCACCTATAAACCGATTAAATATTTGGAAGCCGACAACGAGTTTTACAGGATTTCCAAATCAACAAAGTCCTCTTCCTGTCACAAATAAGAAGAACGTTACTAAAACTAATTTCATAAATGATTGAGTGGTACATATATGTGATGGGGTATCTGCAAGAATACCAGCATCGATATAAGAGTCGGCACAATAAATTTTTATTTAATTTTTATATTTTTATTTACGCTTCAACAGACTAAGAAGCCTAATTTCAAAAGCGAAACACATTACAAAACACCCAGGCTTGAGTAAATAACACTGATTGATTGTGACTGACCTCACCGGGAATCAAACCCGGAACCCTCAGTGTGAGAAGCCAGTGTTATACCCACTGTTATAAACACGAGGGTGTACATGTTGTACTACCCTTGTATACGTTAAAATTTAAGGAAAAATTGTTTTACTTTGAAATAAGCTTAATTACCTGCTGTATATAAGTAATTAGTAAGAAACATATAATATGTAAATATTTATCTAGGAATGCATACATAATATTTTTCTTAGACTTTTGACTATCTAGAGCACAATAGTAATATTTGGTATGCAAGAGCGTGCAGTGAGTTCAAGAATCATGACTTTTAAAACCAAAATAAGAGATATGTCTTGTAAAATTCTTATAACAATAATTAACATTTTACAAGATTTTAATATTTCATAATTTTCTGCCAGATAAATATTTTATTTCGATATTTTTTCCGAATATATGTTTAAATAAAAGTCACGCTTCTTGTTATCACTGCACGCCCCTGCTGGTATGCCAAGACGTTCATAGAAAAGGAATAGACAAAGTCCAAAGTAAGTTCTTTGAATTTCTGATAAATCGACAAGGTTTAAGCGATTCGCTTGATAGTGATAAGCGCCCTTGAGGTGAGTATTCGCGAAAACGGCGCTGTTTAAGTTATCCAAATATTATTATTATTAAATTCAATGATAGACTCTAATTTTTTCACGTACATAATCTCCTTAGTAAAAATAATTTAAAATGAAGACCAGAGAGAAAAGGCTCTCAGAGTGGTGTAACATTTCAACTCAAAGATATTTTCTTTTTTAATATGATATACAAAATGCAGACATAAGAAAAACCTGTAAAATAGAGGACATAGCACGATGGAGTAGACCAAGAGGAGATTCTGGAGAGAATGTACAGTGACAGACTCGTGCATACAGCAGCGAATAAAATTCCCTCTGGACGAAGCCCACCGGGAAGACCACCGGAAAGATGTAGGGAAACTGGACCTCGTTAGATCAATAGATCTACCAAAAGAAAAATAAGATATTCGGCATGTGATATGGTGGCCCAATCTACAGCCCACTGCTCCTACCTCTTGCAAATATATCCTGACACTATCTTCTCATCTCCGTCGTGGTCTTCTCCTTGAATTCGATCCTGTTGAATGCTGCATGGGGGCGTATTGATGATACGAGACTCATCTGCTCTCGCTACATGTCGCGCCCTTTGCAGCGGCAAGAGGCCAGTTATAAAATATTTATTATTGGCCACATGGACACGATTGCGATCTCGCTTCGGAGAATTGAAAGGCCCTTGTTTGTTTTTTTATAATAAATGCAAACGGGAGTTCCCCAGCGATCGCTCTGACATCGAGGAACGAATGCAAACGACATGATTCCTCCTTAGCAAACAGAGGGGTCAGCGGTACCCCTCCCGTGGGGGATATTTGAAGGAAATTACAGACTTGTATTACACCGCAGTGCCAGTGATTCCAAAATCTCGCTTTTTTACGATTTCAGGGAAATTTCTTAACATATAAACATAAGACGTTTGAGGTCGTCTGACGCTGTGGATTCCGTTTGAACTTTTACCAAAAAAAAAACACATATAAAATTTTAAAAATATGATTTTAACGTATAATTTTGATACAAAATAATGTAACGTTTAATTTTTTTTAATGGTTCACAAAAAATGAAAAACACATAACATGATATAGGTTATACAATCATTACTTAAATGTGAATACAGCAAACATAGAGATAAAAGTAAACGTTAAAAATTATACGAAAAAAGAATATAAAAAATATATTTTATAGATTTAGCTTGAAAAGAGTGAGTTTGAACGGAGGGACTAAACAGCTAATTTCGCAAGTTTGGTAATAGTTCTCTTATATTCATGGAAACTCTTATGAAATACGACAAAGAGGATGTTATGATTATTTTTTATTTTGTTGTATGACCTCAACATTCTAGATATAGAGTTAAAGTGGGTCGTATTGTTATTGAAAGTCGAAAGAGAAAATGTATTTATAATAATAAAATAAATAATAAATAAAAAAAAAAAAAAAAAAAAAAATAAAAAAAAAAAAATAATAAAAATAAAATAAGAGAAAAAAAAAAAAAAAAAAAAAAAAAAGTCGGCGAATAGTAACATTCAAAGTTATGGTTTCCTTACAAAATTCTGAAATAATATTAACATGAATTATATTATATAGGTATATTAGGTCAGCAATTAGTCTTCTAACTTCTAATTTGTCTACATGCAAAGAGGTTCTATCATGTTTCTGTAAGTTATATAATGAGGTGACCAAATGACACAACCAAATTCCAAATGGTTTTAGATGGTTTTTTTAATTTTGTGATCCAATATTTTCTAAATAATGTATAATCCATAGTAAGAGATTGCCATGTATGCCAATTGCTTCTAGCTTTTTTTATTATAGTGTGATATTTGACTTTATCGAAAGCACACCCATTATTTACTGAATGATTGATACTTAGCTCGTTACTTGATATTTCGGTGCCCACTTGTCAATTACCCCCACCATAACTGTTGTAGTCACACCACCGTCCAAAAATTGATTTGTTTTCTAGAATAAGTA